>JBBPNO010000278.1:0-32390 GCA_038090915.1 Boletus eberwhitei
GGGATCGGCTCAAGGATTTGAGAGCGCGCCCGCGGCTCGTGTGTCGTCGCCCTCATCGGATCAAAGCTCCAACCCCATGCCTGGCTTGGGACACACGCTGACCTCGGTCAGTTATGACCCTGGCGTGGACCAACCACCTCCGTACCACGACTGATCATCCTTTTGCTATGCATGTATCATACATCACCAATGATTTACGAAACAATTACTTAACGACGAACAAAATGAAGAGTGGGGAGCTCCTAAGCGAATGTTATCTTAGATTTTTCGATCGTCTCTGCCATATCAGTCATGGAAGGGATCCGGGGTAATGGTGGAAGTGTGAATGGGACATGCATTCCTTTGGTGCCAATTTCAACGGTGCCGGGGTACTGATTCGCTACTAACAACAATGGTCAGAGGTCTTGTGTTAAATGTGTCTTATCTCTCTTTGAAAGGCGCACCGGTTGTTTGCTCGTATGCCCTTGCTCTTTGCAATACCAAGCTCTCCTTTCTTTGCGAGCTCGGGGGAGCACGAGTCAGGAATTCAGAGGCGTTGGTGTGAGGGAATTCAGGCACGGCCGTCGACCGTCGCTCAACCAACGACAGGAACCTCGCTGGGGACTGGTGATCTTTGACGCGTTCCTTGTTGTCCTCGGGAGGAGGGTTTTCAAAAGTCGTGCTCGAGTTACGCCTTTGTAGTCCAGGCAACATAGACTTGACGGCTTGGGTCAAGCGTGAACTCGCGGTCCGCTTATGTGTGTGTGGGATGGAAGGCAAAGACATGCGTGGTATTGGACTCTCGGACACAGCTGGGGATGGCGGAGACGAAACCACCGGAGCGCGAACGCGGAGAGGGGATAGCGGAGGCAGGGCTGGTGGCTGCCCGAGAGGAAAAGCAACCGTTCCTGGCCCCGAGCGCGATGGGTTGGGGGTGGAATTGTCCTGGGATGGGCGACGCTGCGATTCTCGTACCGGTATATCCCCAGGTTTCCTCCTGGTCAGGGATGAGATATCTTGCGTATATCCACTAGGAGTCCATATTATGCCATCCTGAAACACTTCGGTGTGGAGCTGTGTGTGCGTCTTCGAGTTTCGTGCTGGCCGCTTTCCCAAAGATCGAAAAACCGAGGCATGCAATTCCATGTGAGTCTTTCGATTTCTCTGTGTTGTGAAAGGCATCCGCGGCGCAGGGGTTGCCAAGTTGCCGACATACGCATCTTGGACTGCTCGCCCTTCTTGAAGCGCTGGCATTACAACAGTAGGGTAGAGATCAAAGTACGGGTACACCGCATGTGTTGGATCAATGCGCTTAAGCTGTCATGATCTATCTTCAGTCGTGAAACAAGATCGATTGACTGTGATTAATTACCTCTGACAATGCAAGAAATACCTTGGCTGACGCATATTCACCCTCATCAAGTGCTCCAGGAATGTGAATTGAATCAGATACGCCAGGATACGGCTGCACGAAGGGGTACACGGCAGGGTCTGAGGATCGATCAGTCAGCAAGCTGAATACACAATCTCGCAAAACATACAGATCCAGATAGAAGGATACTGTGGCTTGGCCACTTCCGAGCAATCATCAACCGAGACAGCAGGGTATATGGACTCAAGGGACCAGGGGTAACCTGCGGAGTCTGATAACATTTCCTCAGATTTGAGAAACCTGAGTAGCATGAATTGAACACACAGATATCCAATATTGGGTACTGTGCAGGCAATTTTACGTTGACTGGTTTCCATTCTATTGGTGAAAACATAGAAGGTGATTGCTCTGGCTTGAATGGGTATGCCGGAGGATCTAGTCAAAGCCTCAATCTAGGGGATTCACAAAGTAGATCGGCAAACATACAAACAACAAGCCAGGGATAGCCATGATAAGCTTCTATTGCTATTTGAGTCGACTCTATTGCGTTACTGAAGGGGTAGATATAATCCAGATTATAAGGATAGCAAGCATGATCTGCTGGAGCTTAGAGCACGCATTACAATCCATAGTATTTCGACTCACAGATATCAAAGTTAGGATACATAAAAGGAAGTCTGACTTCCACTCGCTCGTTCCGGACGTTCGAGACCACCCTCAGGTTGTTGGGGCTTTCTGTTCGCAAAACAGCGGGATAAATATTGAAATGAGGGTAAATAGCAGGGTCTAGACGCGGGTATGGTGAACGACTGCACACCAAAGTAGCTCGCGAGTAGAACTCACAGATATCAAGTGCAGGATAGATATTTGAACAAGCGAGCGTTTCAGTTGCCTGGTGTTTCAAAGTGGATACGTTTGCCCAGATGGGATAGAGCTCAAAATGAGGGTACACGGGTGGGTCTATATGCGCACAACTCAATCAGACAAGGCTGCCAGTGTGACTGAGCTCACTCACAGATCACCAGGTATGGGTATTCCGGGACGAAACCAGATTCAGTATTCTCGACATCATCGAGAGCCCGCTGACCGAGATCCGGAGAGGGCAGGCGCTCGATGCTCATTATGTCCGAGTACCAATCATCATCCTGAGGCCCCCACGTCGTCGCAGTCGAGGGTGTGAGTAACACTGACCCTTGAATGCGGCGGGCTATATGCACGGATCCCGGAACGGACAGCATAGGGGGGGATTCTAGAAGAGGCGTGGGGGGTCCTGCAGAGCTTCGAGACCAAGCATAATCAGCCAAGTCAAGCTGAAGGGGTTCGTCAACCTCCCAAATATGGTTGTTGGCGAGAAGTTCGGCTAGGCCAACTTGGGCTGCCGTCCTAGCCCTCCACATTTCTATGCGACGGTGGCGAAGGTTGGATTGTCCTTTTCCACGTTCTGTGGTGCCTGAATCCCTCGCAAACGCTGGATACACATCGAGGTAAGGATACACAGGTGGGTCTAACGAAAGTCAGGTGGTAGAATCGACGAGATATATGTTTTCTTACAAATTGCTAGGTTGGGGTAATGCGGAACCAGGTTGACGGTGGACTGATTTTTCTTCGTCGTCTGAGATTCCTCAACTTCTATGATGGCAGTACGAGTCGGATAAATATCGAAATAGGGATAAGTAGCAGGATCTTGTGTTCACGTCAGAAATGGTGCTCGATCCCTCTATAGCGACTCACATATGATGAGGAATGGATAGTTCGAGGGTGAATCGCTCTGCTGTCCTAGGTGGACAGATATCGGGCTTGTGTTTGGGCTGCGGACTCTTGCATAAGGAGTTGGCCACACTGCGCGCCATGTCGCTGCGTTTTCCCATCCGAACGAACTCCCCCAGACTGCCTGCTTTCTAACCACAATGTCGGCTGCATCACAAACCATTGCGAGGGAAAATCAGAGAACATACAGACCATGGATGACATTGGCGCTCACCAATTGCAAAGCTTTGGCCATCGGCATGTGGCCTCGTCAGAAAATTTGCAGTATGCAGCGGATAATCTTCGAGCCAGGTCTTGTGTGTCAGCCATCCGAAAGAGACGCCCCAAACTACGCTTGAAGCCGGCCGCTAATCATTGCTCCATGAGTAAGAGCATGTCTCATTTCCACAATACACACCGTCTCCAGTGTCGGATATATTTCTAGGTAAGGATATGCACTCGGATCTTCGACAAATATCAGTGTCTGTAAATATTGGATGACGCACCCACTTACAAATAGTCATGTTCGGATACTCGACTGTGAGACAGCCTACATTCACCAACCTCACATCTACCTCCATCTGCTTGAGCGTCTCGGTGATCTGCAAAGCTTTTGGATAAAGATCGAAATGCGGATAAACAGCAGGGTCTGGGTCGCGGGTAAGTGGTAAGAGGTCAGAAATATCGCTGATGCGCACAGTTTCACTCACAAATAACGAGCTTTGGATAAGAGCTCGATACATCGTCTAGTGGATATATGTTTATACCCGTCTGACTCGACCCATTCATTTTCACGCCATCGACGACCGGAGGATAAATGTCAAGATGAGGGTACACGGCGGGATCTACCATAGCTTGTCAGTGTTTGCAGAATTATGGTTCGGCATGCTCATACAGATCATCAATCTGGGGTAATACATTATAAAGTTGCTTGATTTATTGAGCATCACGATGACTGGTCGTGAGATATCCTCTTCGGCGGTCCATGCAGGATAGATTTCAAAGTTTGGGTAGATCGCAGGATCTTATTTTCGATGAGCTTCGCAAACCGAACTACTAGCTCGAGACTCACAGATACAAAGCTTTGGGTATTCAGGCTCTAGTCCCCCTGCTCCACGAAGTTGAATGGGGGCGGCGACCGATTGCATCGTCACTATCGAACACGGGTAAACCTTTCGCCAGGTCACCGCCGTCTGCCAACCGAATGAACTTCCCCACACTGACCGGGGAGAGGGCTCAAGATGCTTGAAGATATTAGGCGTGGAATGCGTATCAGGACGAGAGCCCGCAGGTGGGTCTACGCAGGTTCACTGTCAAGCGACACGGTATCCTTCGCGACAATGGCTACTTACAGATCACCAAGTTGGGATACTGAGGCACGTGGCCATTGGAATCTTGAAGCAATACCTGGATCGTGGGCTTTGTCTGGGTAGCTGAATACGGGTAGACCTCCTTCCATGTCATTGCGGAGCGCCACCCGAAGGAGCTTCCCCAAACCGCACATTGTCTTGGGGCCATTGTATCTTCGACTATGCGCTCTCCCGTGTCAGGCGAAGGTAACCGAGATGTACCTGAAACGACCGAGGTCCATTCGTCGTCAGTTGGGCCCCAGCTTGTCGCTGTGGCCGGAGCAAGCGGAACAGCCCCGTTTGCATGATGATCAAGATGTATCGATGCAATCGGCGATGCCATGACAGGGCTGCGGGGTCCCGCAGATGTTAGTAACGAAAGATATTCGTCATTATTGACCGCCTTCTGGAGCTTATGTTCCAGCGCGTACTCATCCATGATCGTCACATCCACGGATACCCCGACATCTGGGGCCGGCTGATATGTTTCCGTCATTGAGACCGGGTACAACTCCGCGGTCGCCCTCCACGAATTTACGCGACACTCCAGGTCATTTTTCGTAGCCTGAGGAATGGCTGACTGGGGGATTGGCGACAATGCATGGGCAGGAGAATCAAGATGATCGGGATGGTTCTGGGATTTGGGAGGCACATGTACACCGTGTAAATCGAGTCGCTCTACAAGAGAAAGCTTCCTAGGAAGATGACGGAGCGTTTCCGGTCGCGAATTGGTGGCCAATGTATGCGACCCCGAAGCATCCCACCGATCCTCGTATGCTTGTTCATCTGCATTTGTAGTCTGGCTTTCTCCCGGCGAGTGAGCTCCAAATGCCTGAGAAGTTGCGACTGGCAGAAATGTTGGGTCCGAGTCCCGCAAGGTTCCTGCGACCCACGCGTCAAACCATCGCGCCTTGTTCAAGTCGATGTCGAATTCAATACTCCCGCCTATCGGGAGTTGCTGACCAGAAGACGGGCGACCCTCAAACAAGTGACCGAAGAGATACTGCCAAGAATCATCAGAAATACGAGGTGTCATCGTACCGCCATTCTGGTTGACATGAAGGTAAAGGCAAAGTCCCACGGTGCTCGGAAAGTTGTATTCGCGGGCAATGGCATTCAGTTGTCCAAACATCTTAAGGTGAATCAATGCATCTGGAACTAGTACGGCATATATAATTCAGATACCCACTGAGGGAAACAATGGCATTAGGATGCCTTGAGAGAGCCTATAACGGGGTCCCATTGACAAAACGTTTCCAAGTTGCCCTTGATCAAGCGGGAAGTCGGGAGGTGGGATAACCACCACGAGATTCCTCGGGCTGCGTGCAAAGCTACGATCACGAGGGTCTCGAGCGCCGGAGTTTTGATACGAAAGTGTGGATGTCCTACGAGGCTGGTATCTTGTACGTTCGGATGTGGTACCCAGGTAATGACCAGTAGTTGGAGTCATGTCAGAGTCCGCCCCTGGATTGCCAGACAACGATACAGGAGGAATATGTGACAAATCGTGATCATTGTCCGGAGGGCTGAGAGACAAGTGTCGGAAGGCATGGAGAGCGGGCATCGTGTGGTATGAACTTTGTGGATGGCCGGCGAAAGAAGACATTTCTCAATACATAAATCGGGGAGTATGGTACACCTTTGTGACCGCTCGGCCAGTCTGTGGTCCACCAGACGGATGAGGGTATGGCTAGCAGGGGGGGGCACTATGGGAACGTGGGGATGGCTTTTGAAGGGAATGGATGGGATATGAGGCGGCGGTATCCGGCCAGCCTGAGTGCAGCATGAGGCTATGAGACAGCGGTTCTCAGCGGTGTCTGATCGCGCAATAATTCACCAGGACAACCGTGTCCAATACCTGTTGGTAGCATCGTGGGAGCAGTGAGAGGCTGAGAGCGTACCCACTGCGCCTGGGGACCTACTAGTATTTAAAGACTTGCTGGTCGGGAGGATGGGAAAGGTGTCATGAGAGTGAAAGGCCATGTCGGGTTCTTTGCATGTGCCACTGGTAGAGTGGCGTTGCATGTTCCTCATCGACAATGGCGATGGAAGCAAAACTATCCCATCTGGCCACCCTCGCACAAAAGGACAAAACTCCCGCCTACCTTGCCCTCCTCTCGGAAACCCTATCTCGTCCAGATCCCTCCTCCCTGCCCGCCGATCTCCATGTCCTCATCGACGCCGTAGCCAACCCAGACATTGTTGGTCTCGTCACAGGTAGACAAGTCATCTCAGAGCTCGTCAAGAGCATCGGCGCCGGCACCATCACCAACCACGACATACGTAAACGCGTCGTTGAAGACGCACTCGCAACCCTTCAGCCTCGAATCGCCAGCTACGAGGAACAGGTATCTTAGCAGCCTGAGCTCCTGTCTGCCACGCCAGATCCATTAATATCCCTATCAGATCAACTCCTTGAGATTCCAACTCGCTGATCTCCTGGAAGCTGAAGAAGAATGGACCGAGGCTGCTCGCATCCTAATGGGTGTTTCTCTCGACTCTGGCTCGCGGTACGAACAACAGCTTCGGTGTCGTCACCATCGCGTGCTAATAATTCTACTACTAGTTCGTTGCCTGACGAGGACAAGTTCCGCGTCTACGTTCGCATCGTTCGCCTCCTCATGGAAGACGAAGATTCAGTGCAAGCAGAGACTTACTACAACCGGGCAGCTTCCTTATCCAATTCCACCACAGATAAAGAGATTCAACTCCAGTTCAAACTATGTCAAGCAAGAATCAGCGACTACGCTCGCAAATTTCTGGAAGCCGCACTGAGATACCACGAACTGTCCTGGGTTGCAGAGATCGACGAAGAGGAACGGAAGCAAATTCTGTGAGCATGCAGCGCCTACTATTAGCACGATAAGCTTAGCAGAACCCAGATCACACGCTGTGACGTGTGCCGTTCTTGCACCTGCGGGACCTAACCGTTCCCGCGTACTTGCTTCCTTGTACCGGGACGAAAGATCATCCGAGCTCCCGACATACAACATCCTTTCCAAGATGTTCCTCGACCGTATTCTCCGCCCAGCAGAAGTCAAGAGTTTCGAGGAGTCCCTTCGACCACATCAGCTAGCTAGAATCAGCATATCCAGCAACGATAGACTTGCTTGTGCCGTCGACGAAGATGATCTCTTAGACCCCTCGACGAGCACGCGCAAGGGACCCTCAACGGTTCTTGATCGTGCTGTAATGGAGCACAACGTCTTGGCCAGCTCCAAAATATATAACAATATCTCGTTCCGTGGGTTGGGCGCATTACTCGACTTGGCTCCCAGCGCTGCTGAGACGATGGCCCGAAAGATGATCGAGCAAGGTCGTTTGAAAGGTTCAATTGATCAGGTGGATAAACTTATCTGGTTCGAGGGAGGAAGAGAAGAGGACGATGCCCAAGGAAAGGCAGGGGGTTTGGGTGATGTCGAACAGACCAGCGAAGCCACAGGGGCACCCTTCACGAAACGTTGGGACATGCAAATACGAACCACAGCAGCAAATGTAGTATATCTGCATCTTTCCTCGTGCCCACATCTATGCTGACCCTGCGACAGGTCGAATCAATTGTACAACATCTTGCAATCCAAGGTCTCATTCAAGCACCAGCATGAAAGTCATCGTCTCATGATCACCACCTGGTGATATATACATCCCGAGCACCAAGGGTATTGTTAGACAGGATGTGGCTGCATACTACTTTCCAATTTGCGTCGTTTCTTTGCGCGCTCTCGCTTAGTTTCCAACTCGTGCCACTCGCCCTCAAGCGACGACAAACTAGGGCAAAGATGTTAGCAACTGTAAGCAGTTTTGAATACAATACACACCCAACTGGGAGCTCTGGTGGTGGTAGCTCGTCCTTGAAATACGGTGCTTCAAGGGCCTGCGTCGCAGTGACCCGTTTTGCAGGATCATACGTCAGTAACTGTTCCGCCAGATCGAGAGCCGCAGGAGACAGCCATCTACGACAGTGTGAGCTTTGAAAGACCAAAAATGTACAGAACTTACTTTTGGAAAAGCTCCCTGAAATGGTCCTGTAGCACTTCCTTTGGTTTTACTAATTCATACCAAGGCAGCTCAGTGACACCGGGCCATCGCTCTGGAGTGGGCGTGCCAAATATACGATAGATGACATCGAGTTGATGGATCTCATCGTTCCCCTGAAATATCGGTTTCTTGGTAAATAGTTCGAGCATAATGCAACTAGAAGGGTGCAGTGAGTAGGGCCCGGACTGTTTCAGTAGCGAGCTGCCACGGCTTACCCAGCGCTCCACATATCCACCTCCGGCCCATATACTGTCGCACCAAAAAGAAGTTCAGGTGGTCTGTACCAAAGGGTAATCACCCGGTTGGTATAGTCTATACGTCGTCGCTTCTGATAGAACCGAGCAAGCCCAAAGTCAGCAAGCTTGAGTTCACCCTTGTTGTTAATCAAAATATTCGATCCTTTTACATCCCGATGTATCACCCCCTTGTGGTGCAAGTATGCGAGGCCGGCGAGCATCTGGTTGCAAAGAGACTTCAGATTTGCTTCAGAGAAAGAGAATTGCGTTTGGGAAAGGACACCCGTCAGATCGTGGTCCATATACTCGAATACCATGAACACTGAACCTGCGTATGCGTGAGTGGGGTGACGATCATCAGTGAATAATCTTACCGTTGGATACCATCATTTCATAAAGGCGGACTATATTCTGATGCCTCAGCGACTGGAGAAGTTTTATCTCCCGCATGGCAGTGACCGGAAAACCGTCTCTCTCCGCTTCCATCCGTATCCTTTTCAGTGCAACGTGGACACTGGTGATCGTGTTTCGTGCCTTGTAAACCTTCCCAAATGTTCCCTCGCCGACCTGGCTCACGATCGCATACAGTTCCTTTCGAGAGGTGATACTCGGGGACGATGGTCGTGTAACTGTGTCGACTTCCAGCTCGGATGGACGGGGTTGTTGTGCAGAGGCGACAAGATCACCGTTGGCTCTCGGAGTTGTTGGCACTTTCGGGACATCATGAACAGTCGGTGAAGGTGGTCGGAGTTCAGGATTGACCTCTACCGACACCGAGGTAGCCTCTTGTGCGAGTGGGAATATAGGTTGGGAAGGGGGCTTTCCAGCGGCCTGCCGGGAATACTCGTCCCGATCTGTCGAAACGTCTTCATGCACGCGCTTAGTCGGGATCTCGGGGCGTACAGGAAGGTCATGGCGTTTAAGGGTAGCACCATGATGTTCTTGATCGTCGCGTGGGAAGAACATCTTCACTGATGAACTAGCAAGCCCAATGGGTTTGAAACCTGCAGATTTCGAGGGTTTTGCTCTAGTGGGAGATCCTCCGTCACGTCGCTGCTGCATCGCTGAGGGCGTTAGAATTATCTCTTTAGGGCGGGAATCTGAAGTCGGAGGTATAACGGGAGGAGGCATACGCTCGGTTGATCGACGTGGGGACCCAGGGGAAGCGGTTGGGGCGGCCTGCTCAAAAGTGAATTCAAAACTTGACCCAAACCGTTAAAGGAACATACAGTGTGATTCCCGTTAGCACCAGCCTTCTCATTTCTCGTCGACTCGGACTCTTGGTTAAGAATAAAATCGGGGCGTTGCCGGAGGGTGGTCTTGGATATAGAAAGGGAAATTTCTCTGACGGAAGTTGAAGGTGGCAGTCGGTGTTTCGCCCTTGGCCGGTCCCCAGGACTTCGACTTGAGCTTCGGCTCCGACTCCAGCTTCCCGAGGACAAAGAGGATATGCTTCTCCCACGAGGAGGCGCTCGAGCGGTGTAACTTCGATGGGATGAAGCTGGAGATCTTGATGTATTCGCTTTTCCTGATGGAGTATGGCTACGAGGTCGTACAGGGCTAGGATGACGGACGTCTGGCTGCGGTGAGAATGACCTCGACCGCGAGCGACCCCTAGAAGAACGTCGAGTATAGACAGAATCGGGGGTCCGTGAGCGTGATCGGGAAGGAGAAGAGTGTCGCTTGGTAGGACTGCGGACTGGCTTGGGAGGCAGAGGGTGAAACTCCCTTTTTTTCCAGCTGAAGACGAAACCTTGAGAATAGCGTAAAAAATGAAATGATGGGGCGTACTTGTTCAGACTGTCGTTATCGTTGCGCCGCTCACGATCCCATCGTCGGTCATGATCTCGGTCCTGGTCGCCTCGCTGGCGCTGTCGGTTCTGATTATTCTTCTTTCCTTTCATTTTTCCCGGTCCACTGCGGCCGCGCTGGTTGCGGTAGGTATGTTCCCCACGAGAATGCCAACCAGGCCCAGGTTCCCAGTTTCGATCCTCCTTTGAGAACGAGCTGTCATCTTGATTGTCTGGAGGCCGTCGGCTCTGGTGTCGGTCGCGTTTCCTCGTCTCCCAACCATTGTCACTTTGCCACCGACGATTTCCTTGGGAACGAGGTTCCCTGTTTCGGCTGTTGTCCCAGCCTTTGCTTCGATCCTCCTCCACCTCCCCTCTTCGCCAATCCGAAGATGGAGAACCCCACTGAGGACCATCGTCGTGGTTTTCCACCGAGCCCCAGCCTTGTGACTCGTTGCGGTGAGTAGCCGAGTAACCCTGGACATAATCCCTCGACGTCCGGTCCCTACCACCGCTTTGAAAGTCACTCTCGTGAGAGAATCGAGATCTCCGTTGGTCACCATCCCTTGAGTCAGTCACATCAGAGTTATCTCTACCACCTCGATAGCGGCCGTCAGAGGTGTGTGGGTGAAAATGGTCTTGTGAGTCAGCATGGGATGAAGGGCCGTCTCTGTTTATGGTGTAGGTTCTAGATGACGACGGAATGTATGTGTCCGTATGTTGTTGGTATGCCTGAGGTCGAGAACGCCCGTAGGCGTCCGTTTGCGCATCATCCGCTCGTGAGACTGCCACTTGAACCAATGCGGTGTCATCGTCGTTGCTGACATTTTTGCCACGCTTGCGTTTGGATCTGTTCTGCGAAGAGTGCATAAGCAAGTAGATGTAGTGGACTTGGCTTCGAGTCGGTGGGGAGGGTGTGGGACGAAAAGAGAGGTAAAAAAAAGTGTGTTGACCAAGCCAAAAAGGGTCCCCCTTGTGGTCGAGGACAGACAGACGGTGGACTTGTGCGGCAAATAGGAAACAAACGCTCAAATCACAGACACTTTTGGCGAGACAATGACCAAGAGGGACAGGTGGAGATTGAAGAAGAGCACGAAATGCAGGAGATGATCAGCAAGGCCCTTGGTTTTACAGAACCACAAGACACAACGGGACTTACATAACAACGACTCGGAAAAAGTGAAGTTCAGCAAAGATTTGCAAGCATACCAGCACTCAGAATCAGCCTTTCTATGTCGCGAGCAGCGTTGGCCTGGTCTTGGTTGTACGCCGCAGTGTGGAGCGGCCAGCGACCTTTCACGTGGTGGCGGGTGTCAAAGTGAACGGACGCCAAAACACACCCGGATACTTCACAACATCAAACCTGGTCCTGGCGAGGCGGAAAATACCCGGCGCAGAGACGTGAACTAACTGTCAAAATGGCGGTAGTCGGCCGACTGAGGAAGTGTGAGCTCGTAACATTTATCACAAGAAATTCCCAGCTGCCATCTGTTGAAGTACGCGACTCGGAGTGGTTGAGCTGGATGTTGCGTGCAATCGTATTATTCGTGGCACCCGCGACTACTACTAAGACAACACTTCGCAAATCAGAAAACTTACACTATCCTCTCAACTTCATTGGTTTATACAATGCGCCAGTCGAGTCTCAGAATCAGCCGAAGTCTCGTCCTCAGTACTTTGCAGTACCTCCAACGCACGATCATGATGGTGCATTATGAGACGGGCAAGTTGCAGATTGGCCGAGTGGTTGATGCCTCTCCTCGAAGCACGGGTATTCCGCTTGACGATGGAGGTGGCATTTCGGTATTTAGAATGGGCCGCTGGGCCGCGAGCAGGGGCAAACAACTGCGGTAAAACTGTCAACAAGGTAGTCGTCGCAATCTGAAAGGATTTCACCTTGATCGTTGCATCGATACCGCTGACGGCCACGAGCGGAAGAGTAGGATGACTCTCGATGACGTTCACAACGCTGCCATCTCCTTCCAAAACGTCGACTAGTTCGCCAGTTGATTTCTTCCATATGAAAAAGTTACCGTCGTCTGAGCCAGAGGTGACGTATTCATCATAAGGACCCAAAAAGTTCACTGCAGATGAACCGCTAATCACCCACTGCGCACACATGCTAGCTTTCCAGGGGCACTCACCATCTTTGACCGTCTCAACATTGCAATGTCCATAGAAACGCATACGCGGATAGACCACGGGAGCATCAGGATGCATGTCAGTAGTCGACAAGATCCTCTCGTCATCATCGCTCTCAGGTTCATCCGCCAGTACGTCGTCGTTATCTTCACTGTCATCGAGGAGATTTTCAACATCCATTCCCGCTTCTTCGTCTTCTTGAAGATTTTCGAGGATTCCCTGGGCCTCTTCACCGTCTCTACTGTCGTCGTTTTGCGTCTTCGAAGGCGACTCGGCCAGGCCTTTTCCCCCCCATTCCGAATTCGGGGGCAGGATGGACGAACTCCTGTCTGTCGGACTCTCACCGGGCTCATCTCGCGTGGAATATATGTATACTGCATCCGAATTGAATGCTATAGCGGGTTTATCATGACGACCACAAGTCGGTCATGCGAAGCACTCACACAAAAGAAGCTGCCGAGATTGGCCGTCAGCGCAAACCAGAATTGATTATTCTTGCTCTCGACAAACGTACTTCATGTCCATTCCAAGCCGACATTCGCGCGCCAGTGATATGTTCATATCCCTTCGCCTCTCCTGGCGCTCGAGAATATCTAGAGAAACGTCGAACACACGTTGTCACATCATCGACAGCGGGTGACATTCCCCATTCCTCTTGTAGATGGCGGCCAACGTGACGTCGATCAAAGAGGTGAGCCTCGAGAACATGTACGTCAGGCTCGCTAGTTCGCGGCGCAGCGACAAACTCACGAAAGGCGATTCACCGCCTACCACAAACTGATAAGGCGTCAGCGGGGAGAGTGCAATCGTCGAGAGTTCGTGTGGTAACCTAACCAGGGGTGCAGGGCAACCACCCCCGGCACACGAGTGTGGCGTTCGGAGGTCGTGTTGACGGACTTCCCCATCCTAGTGTTGAAACACAACTTAGTATGACGTTGCAATCGTGAGACGTGGGTACAGACTTCGGCTACCGTCAGGAAGAAATCGGGACTGTCTTCTGTGATGATGCGTTTTGTCCTCCTGGAATGACAACGCAGAACACGAATGCATGCTTGTCTGGTGGAGTAGCTCATTTCGTTGCCTGAGGGAGAACGGCCAACTGACTCGCCAACGTCAAACACGCGAACTTGTTTGTCACCCGCTACAGTTGCGCTAAGGAATGATGGATGAGCATACTGATGGTGATGATGTGCGGAGGATAAACTATTCACATCCTTGTGGATGAGGGTAGCATATGTGCATTGAATATATTCGCGCTGTGACCAGTGTCTATCACAGTCTGGCAAGCAAAAGGATATTCATTCTGAGTGTCTGAGGAATGATCCATTCGCCACACCCGCAGTCTGATGCATGAGATATCATGAACGAATGGATGACAACCATAAGATTCGGAGACTGACTGTTGATCATCCCCGCCACTGATGAGAAGCTCCCCGTTTTGTGACCAACTCAGAGCGTTCACGCATCTTTTTTGAGGGGAAGAGGTACGACCAGGAGTTAGAAGCCTACGATAGTGACAAACATGCACGCTCACCCAGTATGCCCATAAACATCGCTGCCAAGGACATTCACTCTATCGAGACGTCGGGCCCACACATTACTGGCCATTTGGCGCCTCCAGACCTGTAATCTTGCTGTGGACGAGACAGTGTCATGGGGGAAGCTAGGCAGAGCTGACTGATATGGCACGGTCAAGGGAAGTTCATCCGCGTCCATTGTCGACCTTCCTCAGAATACACTAGTTCAAACGGAGGTGATGCAAGTATTGGTGGTGGCCGAGAGAAAATGCAATCCAATGCGATCACAATATTACTTTGATGTCATTTCAGAATATGCCGAATCCGATTTTATGTACAGGTCATAACCGAGAGACTACAATTTAAACTGTAAACATATCGGTAAGAATAGATGGTGTCACTTTAAGTAACCAGTTTCCATTGGATCAAGCACATTACCACAATCAAGAAACATGACAGGAAGTGGACAGTAGTGTACAGTTTCTCATACAGCAGGGGCGAAACCGACAGCATCTCTCGCCAGGTCATACACCGTATAGTAACGCCTAAGGAAGACATCACCTGGAAGAAAATCAGTGTGTATTCTCACATAATTGTATCAGATTTTTACCAATGATCCAGAGAGCACCACCAGGCAAGTTGATGTCCAAGCCAGTGAAGGAAGAGATACATGTCCCTTGGACATTGAGGATATAATCAGTGGCCTTCAGAGGGTATGGCTTGCCATCGAAGTAGAACGTCAAATCCGGTAGCGAGGGAACCTTAGAGCAGTCGACTGTATATTGGCCGTTCCAAGAGCGCTGGGCACCGATTTGTGTGTTCAGCATCTCCGCCACGTCAGTGGGGAGAGCAATCAAGGAGGTACCTGTGAAGTTAAGCATTATCTCCAGAACGAGATGACTTGAACTTACCCGTATCAATAGCGGCTCCAGTGTTATCAAGTTCGAGAACATCATCCCCGAAGGCTACCTTCTCGAGATCGACCTCCCAGTAGGCCTTGCGGCGAAGAGGAGCATAACTGATCTTGCCAACGTAGGCTGCGTGATCGACTCCACCAAACAAGGCCTCACCACCATCATCCTCTGAAGGACCAAGACGGAAAGAGAACACAGGTTCGTCGAGAAGACCCTGGTTGATCATATTGTAGAACGGCGGAACTATACCATTCACCGAAATGGTGTCATATGCAAGACCAAAAATACCGTCGAACCTCGGAAAGGTCAGAACAAAGACACGTGACAAAAGGAATGCACTCACTTGCCAAATGCAAAGGCAAGCCCGGGCTCCTTGGTGGCTTCGGCGAAATCTTGGCCGTGAACGGAAAGGTCGCCAATGGTGAGTGTATCCTGCGAGACGAATCCTTCCATCGAACCAGACCCATATTGGATGGAGAAATCGGAACCATTGGCCTTGTATGAATTCGATGATCTCGAGTCATACTTTGCGTGGAGGAAGCACGCAATGGAGGTGCAGCCGGTGCTAGGTACCCAGAGGTTGCTGGAGCTACAGGTGGAGATGAGCGAAGGACGAGCAGGAATGAGGAAAATACATACCCAGTGTCAAGGATGACCTTGAAAGCCTGAGCCGGCGTACCAAGAGTGATCTCAGTGTAGTACTGTGCGTTCATGAAGTCTGGAGGGAAAATAAGTATGGTATAGAATGAAGAGGGCGGGCGAAGTAGCGTACTAGAGAGAGGAACGTTGTGGCCACCATTGAGCAAATCCTCCTGCGTCCAAAAAAGATCATCTCCCTTCGGACTGGGTAGGACTTTGCGACCATCACCGCCGGCACCGAAGAGGGGGAGTTGTTGTTGGGGGACCTGAGAGCCGTACTTCTCCGCGAGGTAGGCGGTCTCCAATACATGGCCAGGCGCAACAGAGGGCAACTTCTGGAGTTTGAGCTTGTGGACGCCAGCAGAGGCGAAGGGGAGGAGCAAGAGCGTTGCGAAGGCTGAGAGGAACATGGTGGGCTGGAGAGCAACCGCGGCACGAAGTTCAGGTGACCTTTAATGGCCCAACGTGCGATCCGGAAAACCCCGGATTCACACGGGTTAGTCTGACTCCAGCGGACGTGCTCTGCTCATCGCCAACGACGACGTTGACGATGGCTGCACGCGACGTGGACAGCGACGACCCGTCCCTCTCCACCATTGAATCTCTCATCCTCGCGCAGGCCATCTTTGAGCACGGCGCAGACGCCTGGCAGTCTGTATCCACAGTGCTCTCCAAACATCCTGCTCTCGCCCGTCCAAAAAATTTCTTCTCCCCCCAAGTTCGCCTTCCGTTCATACCAATCGAGCCCATGTGTAGTTTACACGGTGTATTATCTAGTCCTGTCATCAAATCTACGTCCGTCTCATGAACGAAGCCTCACTTGAATGGTAAGGAGCATCGTACGAAGTTCTGGTATCGCGTCCTGCTCATCCGGTACGAAACCTGCTAGCTCAGAAGCGAACAATACTCCTCATGGTAAGGTTCCTCGTCCCTACCTTCACACGCGCTCTGACTCTGGCAACAGCCCCTCTCAATCTTACCCTCGCACAACGCCATTACTCTGCCCGGCTTCTTCACCTGCGCGGCTTGATCGCTGCAGAAGAGGCCAAGTTCAAGTAACTCATCTTCTTTATCTCTTGACACATCCTCATTTTTACACCATGCACTAGGTGCATTGTCGCGGAAATCGACGAAATACGCAGTGGTGCCTGGGATGATAAGATTAGGGCCAGACTCGCTAGCAATGGCGACGCAAACCCCAATGACGTGGCGGACTCTCAGTTGCCCGCGGAACTTAGTTCGGTAGGTCTGAAACATGCTGTAGACTCTGAGCCAGTCCACATTCAGAACTCTCATCCTTAGGAGCCACAGCAGAGTGCAACAAATGACATCGCCTCCACTGATGATCAAGAAACCTTGAAACTGACACCTGAAAGAGACGATACCGAAGTTCATACCGTCGACGACGCTATAGAGCAACCTCCTTCTGAAGTGCCGCCTGATGCTCCTGTCGACGACCAAATCGCGAGAACGGTTCCTACCGCAGAAGATGCCGTACCCGAACCTACGCCCGCGGATATCATTGAGATCGCCGCCGAAGAGATTGCAGCGGTCGAGACCTCAGAAGCAAGCAAACCAGCACCCGAGTCCGCCCAGATGGATGTTGAGGAATCCATCATTCTTCCAGAGCCAGAAGACAAGGCCAACGAAAAGTCACAGCAGCGTGAAGGCAGGCATCCTTCCTCACAATGCTTAGAGCCCCTATTGATCTTATCACTTCTCGAAAGGCAAACGCAAGATTATAGACGACAACCTTGATGAAAATCAACGAGAAAGGAAGAGAGCTCGGGATGAGTCTACACCAACAGACGTCGACGAGCAAGGTATGTGAACGCCAGCTTTGCCACATCCATCCGCTCATGATTTGTAGCCTACCCTTCTCTACCACGTAGTACGGTGAACAGCGAACTCGCCTCCCACCAACAAACACCACCGTCTATTCCTAACAAACGTTTCCAAGCCGTAATCGGAATGCTTCACAGTCAAATCTCACAACATCGTAATGGCAATATTTTTCATAATCCTATCAAAAATTCCGAAGCACCAGACTATCACGACATCATCAAGCGGCCAATGGACCTTAAGACTATCAAGGCGAGGGTCAAAGATGGCATTATCTCGAACTCGCTCGAGTTTCAGAGGGACGTTTACCTCATGTTTGCAAATGCCATGATGTACAACCGTCCATCAAGTGATATATACCACATGGCCGAGGAGGTAAGAATACGGTTTCTCACGATACCTCTTCTTTTCGATCTGAATATCTTACACAGATGATGGCTGAGAGTGAAGTGCATATCAATACTTTTCGCCAAACCGAAGGATTTATACGCAGCACCCGTTCCTGAGTCTGTTGTTCCTGTGGACACAGTATCTTACTGTTTATTTGTCGGGAATAGATGTACAAGTAACAATGATACTAAGACATATAAAAGCAGAAAGCGAAGCAACGCGTGAAAATTGTCAGAACCAAGGATGGTATATCTCCGACATTCTCATGAGCTGAATTGGATTCGTAGCGGTCGATATCAGGTTGGTGATCGTCTGTATGACCGGTGCGGTTGGCGGTGTCGATACCGTACCGATCTGTTGCCAGTTAACCTCTGCCAAGGGTCTACAAGTTGGGTGTCATTTCTTACCTGATCGCGCTCGAGTTTGCATGCCATCACTTCAGCGCGCTTGACGACGCCGTCGATGTTGGCCGCACAATTCGTGCGGAAGGAGACGTCAAACGTCCATGGCTGACCTCTACCATGCAGCCAAGTCATGACTTCGTCGCGGGCGAACAAGCAAAGCTGTTGTTCCAAGCCAAACTGAACCTCCTAGTCAGCGACTCCGATGTTACGGAACCTAGAGCGCACACTTACATCGGGTTCTGTGAGGCAGCGACCAATGACCATGATGCCGGATGTAAGAATACCTTCGGTAAAGAGCGGCCCAAGGAATCTCTGCATGTTTGGCGTGAACCGGAAGGGTACCGCATCGTTTGATGCAAAAATAGGGGCATGACCAGCGACACCGGGAAGCAGCTCGCTCATAGCAATTCTGCCAGTTGAACGAGATACGTGGAACCGGGACGGTGACCTGCTTGTAAGGCAAAAGACGTATGTCATGAAACTTGTAGCGGCAATTTGCAGCGCAAACTGTTTGCGCATTTTCCAGAGGTCCGCAGGGCCACTCATGACGTTGAGCAGATACTGGAAAGAGTCAACATCGGAACTGACAAAACTGTGATTCGACAAACAACCGACCTTGGTAAGGACGTCGTCCGGAACGAGCTTCGCCACAACTTCGTCCATAATATCCTTCCGGAGGGTGAAGTATTCTGCCTTACCGGGCTAAGAGGGATGAGAACCCCGGGGGAAGCGTGATTTCAGTGAATACATACAGCTCTTTGGTTCACCTGTTTGAAGTCCAAAAGGACCCTCTTCACCTTCTCTCCGGAAACGAGAATGGCATCCTCGCGTGTAATGCCAATTTCTTCGCAGTGGCGATCGTAAATATCACCCAGTGTCACGTAGGACGAGTCGTTCTGGAGTAAGCGAAGATTGGGGCTACAGGATATGGCGGCAGGTATATGGAAGTTGAGGTTGCGCTTCCGCGACTCCTTCTTTCGCGCAAGTGCCCTGTCAACATGCTTCTGAGGACAGCGCTCCAGTAGAATGACACGGAGCGGACCCACCCATTGAATATGCGGAACACCTGCATCACCCGCTCTTCGCGACGACAATGGCGCCCAGATGGAAGCTGTACAGAGAATGAAGTTCTCGAATGGTCACTACCATGGATGGTGAATCTCTTCCAACAGTACCCGTGGGATCGACAATTCTCGAACTTGGGACCAAATCTCTGAATGTGAACAAATCCCTGGTTGGTGTCCTTGTCCTGAATGGATGGTTGAGCACTCCTTGTAACATGGGTTATGCGAACCACTCACCTCCGTATATTGTCCAGGAACCTCGATATCATCAAATTTTCCATATTGGAACTCGGTCAAGTAGTGACTCAGAAGATCTAGAGATTGAATGCGGGGTCTCGAATCAAGGTATTTCTCTTGTCGATCTCGCCAACGCTGGAGCCGACGGATATATTCGTAATGTGTTGGCCTGCTCTTCAAGAAATCTTCCTCGTATTCCTTCTGCTCGGATGCATACGTCAGGGAAGATGGATTTAAATCTTGATACGACGTACCCGTGCAGGACCGGACAAGTTAGCCGCCATCTTCGTTAAGTTGTTGATCGTATGAGGTGCAAGCTGTCCGTCGTCCTCAGGCGTATTCGTGCGCATCACATAATTCTAGATAGGGTTAGAACGTAATACACGAGCAAAAAAAGGGCCACATACTTGAATGGCATCTTGTAGGAGCATACTTATCAACCGGTAGATCTCTTCCTCAGGTGGTGCCTTGAACCTTTGGAGTATCTGATCGACCATTGTCTCCATGCTCAGGATAAGGAGTGGGAAAGCGGTTTTGAGTATTTGTACAACCTCGTCCACATGTTCCCATCCTTGGCGGACAGTATAGGCGGGCTGGACTTCAGGAACTGAATGCTGGCCAGGTAACGACGACGTCGGATTGGAGCTAGAAGCATCCGCATGAGCAGCGAGCAGCTGTTGGCTTCCATTGACCTCGAGAATGGGGTTCTCCCGTTTAACAATCTCTCCAGCGACTTCAGTAGTCGCGTCTTGCATGGCCAGGTCGCTGTCCGCACGCTTTATCCCATTAGCTGCGACCGCCTGGCTCGCCTGCATGACACGAGAGGCTGCGGCCGCGGCCGCTTGTTTCTTGACGAAGGCCATGTCGTCTTTAGTCGTTCGCAGAGGGAAAAATAATGCCTGTACAAAAGTTAGTGGCGGAAATACTGAGGTATTGGCATCACTTGCTTGAGGGAATAGCTTGGCCAAGTTGAGAAGGATGTAACGGGCTTGTTTTACCTCCCGCTGATTGATGGACAGACAAAGTTGAGGAATCAGGGATATCCAATACCAAAAAACTGCCTCTCCTTTGTAGGTGTCGAATGCGCGAGAGATCGTGAAGTTCCCGTCGTCGACGCTTAGAAGCCAAAGAACGCGAGTGAGTAGCGGTCGACTTTTGCCATTCTTGTACTGCCCCGCAGCCTGGAGGTAACAGCTGACGGCATAAGCAGCGTATGACATATCGGTGGGAACGTCTTTGAACATCCGGTCGTTATAACGGCCCCACTCTGCCCATGCCTTGGCTTGCGACATATCCATCTGTACAGCTTGCCCGAATGCGTGGTTCGCGTCATCGGAACGTCCACTCCTCGCGTGGAACATTCCCTTCAATGTAAAGAACTCTGCCTTTTGCGCATTGGAAAAGTACATCAGGTTGGTGTTGTTGATCACCTCTAGACCGGCCTGTAGGTCATTTGGTTTCTGGTAGTGGCAGCGCGCCTGCTCCCGGAGTTTGAGGAAGGCTTCGGATATTTCAATGTTGGGGAGAGTATAAATCTTGTTCAAGGAACTGAAACACACGTCCAGCAAGTCATGCTTTCTGGCGACGTGAGCAAAGCGGTTGATGATCCAGGCGGTTTCGTGGTAGCCTCGATAGCCGGAGGTGTTGACATTAGTGGAGGCTGCATTGCCGTTCTGGTTGTTAGAAGAGATGAGAGGGATGTAAGCCTTGTTGATCGCGTTAAAGACGTTCTGCCGCCACGCCACCAGGTCACTCCAGATACTGATGTCATCGTGAAGGTTAGGTAACCGCTCTCTCCATGCTTGAAGGACCATCTTCAAGTCAGACGACTTCTTTTCCAAGTTTTGTGCAGTCGTGGTCGAGAGGGAACCGAAAATTTGAACAGCCTCTTGAAGTTCCACGAACTGCTGGAAGTGCTGCAACAAGGGAACGTGGGCAATCGACAATTGGGGAGGCAGCCCAACCCATTTGCGGAGGGAGAGCTGCATGGCATCCTCGAGGATCTTGGTGAACTCCGTGTTTTTATCCAAGGCAGCTGGAAGCTTTAAGAGGGCAATGAATGCCTCGAACACCCGCCTGCGGGGAGTGGCGATATCAGGAAGTTGGTTGATCTGGTCTTCCAGAGTCTCCCTATGTTCTGTCCAGTCTTTGATCCTCCAGGCGCTTTCGAGCATAAGCTCCTGATTGCCTTCGCTCCTGGCCAGCTCGTGGAGTGTGTCCCACTGTTGAAGCTTCTCGGCTGCGAGCATCCAGTGGTCCTCCCAAAGAAAGTATTCTGTTTCGGAAAAGGCGATTGTTCCTGCCTTCGACCTAGTTTGGGCAAGTTCGTACGTGCTTTCCGCTTGATCCCACATTCCGTGCTGCTCGTATGCAAGACCAATGTTTGTTTCGACGTGGAGACAGCGGCGACGCCATAGTCCATAGAACATATCTTCCTCCGCTAACTCAGCGTAGAGGTCGGCCAGGGAATCAAAGACGGTATCACGGAGACTGGCGTCATCGTCCCGTACGTAGTCGAGGGAGTGTTCGAGGATTTCAAGGCCAACATGCCATGCGCCATACGTTTTACATAGGAACTTCACGAGGTGAGGAGGCAATATCATAGGGGGATTGCAAGCAAGGACGCCACTGAGCAGAGTTTGGATTACGTTTGGACGCATCTCGGCCTGTTTGATGTGGTAGTCCTTGCTCAAGAGGTTGATCATGTGAAGAGTCATATCAACCTGCTCTCTCCTGGAAAGACACCTCCAGGCGGCCGAGAACGCGGAAATCCACATGTCGTGGGCAGCGAGTGGATCGAGGAACATGAGACGCTGTATTGGGCGCACAACTGATGAAGCCTTGTGGCGAGTGGTGAGATATCCCACACCGGGCTCGAGGGTGAATTTTCTCTCTGGAATGAGGGGTATTTCTACATCTACGGAGCCAAGGAGAAGGTACAGGGCGACGGCGATCCAATTATGATCCGCGAGGGGCTCCCAGCTCTGGACTGCAAGGATGTAGGCGAGACGACTCGAAGGAGAGCGGGGAATACTTGCGTCCAGCAGGTCCATAAAACGTTCTCTGAGATTGACGTCTCGTGCGCGACTTCCAAGCAAGAAGCATTGCTCTAGTCGGGATGTCAGGTCACTTCTCCGCAAGGATGGCTCGGTATAGATGTCATAGATCAATTCCAAATAGTCGTGGAAGAGTGACTCCCCACGGGACTCGAAGCCTGCCATTTTTTGCAGGACGTTCAACTTGTCTTTCATCGTAGGGTAGGCTTCATTTTTGGCCAATGCCCACTCCCGCATAACGTCAAGCATGTACCGACAGAGCGATAGACTCTTTGACTTCTCCGCAAGTGCCGTGAATGCACCCAAGAAGGCCTTGCGCTGGTCACCAAGATACGGTATGGTAGCTTTGCATATCTCGATGATTGACGTGATCAGTCGAACTCCATTCTCGAACCCACTCGTATTCGGTGCCGAGTTAACGTGGTCCTTGGCGAGCTTGGTGAAGAGGCGTAAAAGGGACGCGGAAAAAGGTTGTACACGTTCAGCGGAGACTTGCACGACTGATTTCAGCATGAGCAGGGTGCCACGCAGCGCACTTGTATTTGCTAGACCGTCTTCAATCGCCGAATACACGAAGTTGTGAAATTCAGACATCTCGCCTTGCTTTTCGTCCTTATCTGGGAGAGGGAAGAGTTGTAGCAAGCGCTCGAAAATAGGGTGTAGGGCATCATGGAGTCCTGGTTCATCCGTTACCAGGCCTTTGCGCACGAGGGATTGTAGGATACTGGCGTTCGCGGTATACCAGTCATCATCCTTGTCTGTAGCAACGACCTGTAAGACTTTGGCTGCGCTAAGGGCCTGGTTGAGTTGTGGCTCCGAATCTAGATCAATCTTCCAGGAGTTGTCAGAGTGGGAGTGACATGGTCAAGGCAAAAAGTCTACCTGCTCAAGTGCCCTCGAAAAGTAGTTCAATTTCACGGTCACGTCGGACCAACCAGATGATGCAACCATTTGTTGCAACAAGGTCAGCGCTCGAGGAACAAGAACAGTCCTGACTGAGGGTTCCAACGTAGCGGTTGCCAAGCGAACAAGAAAGCTCACGATACTTTCTCGGAAAGACAAGGGCGTAACCCATGGGGCCACAACTGACTTGGTTTCGGTATCCTGGGGATTCTGCTCCCAGTCGAAAATGACCTGTGAGATGTCGATGGACAAGATGCGGGACTCCCCTGACGCTGTGCCAGAGAGGCCCAGCTTGTTCAAAGAATTAACCATGTGAGGGATGAACAGAGCCCGAACCGGGTAGAACAGATGTGGCTGCCGAACAAGGAGCTGATAAATCATGATGATCTGCTGAAAGCCGTTGCCCTCTTCTGCGAGAAGTCTTCGGGTCGTCTTTGCCCATTGGGGATAGCCTACATCATCTGCTCCAGACCTGGGAAGCACAGGAGCCAGTATGTCCAGGGCCTGTTTGATGAGCAGTTTGCCCTCAGTGTGCGGAGGACGAAGCAAGCCGGTCCAAGCGCGAAGGATGAACTTCTGCGGTGTATCGAATGCTTCAAAGAAACGAGCAGCGAGGAGGTACGCGGTTTGTTTGACGACTGCATCGTCGGATGTAATGTAATGCCAAGCGCAACGAATAATGTCCTTCTTGACGTCCTCCAACAGGTCGGAAAAACGATGTACGAGGACCGTGGTCAAATGCAAGAGCTCGATCTTGAACATGTCATCGGTCTCTACAAACGCGGCATCATCGATCATTGGCTGCCAGATAGTTCGATGAACAGCAATTATGAAATCTGCGTCGAGTAAGCCATCTTTATTCGGCTTATCCGCCTGAATAAGTATAGTTGGGGTGACGATGAACCGCAAGAAGAAAGTCTTCGTTCCCCAGGATGCAGACCGGTCTTCAAACCACATGAGGAACCGAGCAAGGACGTTCCGGCGGTACAATAAATCCTCATTTAGAGCGACGTGACGGTACAGGAACTGCGTTAGCCGCGTGAGATCCACAGGTAGATTGCGAGTATAGACCGCAACGATCTCGAACAATAGGTCGACCCTTGGTATTTTCTCGAGCACCTTTTGAAAAATCGACAGCGCAATGATTTGTCTGCGAATAGCTTCAGAGACCATGGCATCCACTTGTTCAGGCTTCAACGTCTCTGATCTCCAGATCTCGATCACAGCATCGATCGCATAACTGTTTTCGGACATCCAACCTGGCTGCAGCTCTGCGAGGTCATCCAGAAGGTGTAAACCAGGCAACAACAATGCTGGGTCGCCGCTCTTGAAACAATGGGCGACCAGGGATTGCGTCCTCGATGCCAATTCCCTCTCGACGTTGGGGGCAAGTTTGGCCAGTAGAATGCTTCGGAATGTTCTGAGGTGACGCGGGCGATGCAGATGGCGAAAGAAAAAGTCAAGAGCCTCTCCAGGGTAACGATCGAGGTACTTTCCCAGAGGCTCGGAGAAGGGACTCTTTCCAGAGAACTGCATTTGCGCTTCCGTCTGGACAACAGCGTTGACAAGATTTTCCAAGAAAATGTTCGCAGCAGAGGGGAGAAGGTGGAAAATGTTTGCCAGGCGTACGAGCTTGGTGATGCTTTCATTTTCAGGAAGCGGGAGACGAGATGAAGCTTGGAGCATTTGAGGATCTGCGACGATGCGAAAGTGATCGAGAAGTTTATGGCCAATCTCGACCTTGAAATAGTTGATGAGTAACTCCAAAAGACGAGCCAGACCCTCCAGCCCGGAAACTGAAAGTCGCTTTGGATCGGCAAGATTCATCAAGATGGGCCGCAAGCCAGTCTGTAAAAGTTCTTTCGGAAGACGACTCTGATGAGTAAGCACCATCCGAAGTCCCTCATGCGCTACTTCCTTGACTTCCTGCGAGGGCGAGTAAAGCGATTTGAAGTATACACTTGTCACCCTAGAGTGAACACCTCAATTAGCAAGCTAGTCTGCAAAGAGTTGAACCTCACCTTGGCCGGGTCTGATGTTGTTTGGCAAAGAAATCGGTCATCGGCATGGATGCAGTCAACAATTTGATACAAGCCACCCGAAGCTTGATCACTTCCAGTCCACCCTGGCGAGGGTTACCCCGCCCCATATTCAGGTCGTCTGCATCAGCCAACGCAAGAGTCTCGTGCAAAAGTCTGAGAAGCTCGTCGTTGAGCTCTGGAAGTGGTGGGTCGAGGTTGATGCAAAATCGCACAGCGTCGATCATGCCAATCTGGATGGGGAACGACAGTGCACGCAGTGGCTTGGTGTATATCGCAGTGAGCATGCGATCCCGGTGGGGGAGAAGGAGATCATGAGCGGATTTTCCAGTGAGCTCAACGAGTAACTCGATGCATGTTTGCACTGCATGCCGAACTACGGGATTTGGGCTCGAGAGCTCCGAGAAGAAAATTCCGATGAGATGGACCAGCTTGGTTCGGGAAGCGATAGGACCATCGGTGGACGCTTCAACTTCCGCACTTCCTGCCCGCAGAACCCTCTTCAAGACATCGACCACATCACCAACATCGCGAGGAAGGTCGTAAGGGAGATCTTTTAATATATGCAGAAGAGTGCGAACAAAGTCCACCTCGCGATCCTGGATCCACTTCACTCCAAACTCTGGAGTGGAGGCTAGAATTCGGATGCCAGTGCATCCTGCACTCTTCCGTACCCACGAGTCATCCAAACAAATGGCGCTGAAACGACTCGCGATTTGATGGAGCATTGGAACAATGTCGAGAGGGACAGCAGCTTGATCCTTGCCCATTGCGACCAGGTCATTGATGACGAGGGCAACCAAATCTTGTCCCTGCCGGGCTTCTTCCTGCTTTTCACGTGTCAGGACCCGCGGCATCGCCTCAAGATAAGATGCAAGTAGCGAGCTAGGATACCTCTTGAGACCGATTTCCTTGGTGGCGTTTTTGCGCATCTCCATTGTAAAGACCGCCTTCGAAAGCTCTCTGACGAACTTCTGTGCGTCTTCCTTCAATTCAGGGATATAGAAGGCGTCAAAGATGGTCTCGAGACATTTAACAAAGACGGCAGCTTGGTTTTCGTTGTGAGTGTTCTGTCGGAGGTATAAATTCACAAGCGAACAACAATAAAGATAATGACGAACCTCATGAACGAGGAAGGTGACGCATGACTCAAGAAATGTGTATGCATACGCCCGATGAGGGGGTCCCGCTTTGACCATGGTTCGGGCTGCGAGACTCGACATGGCGTACAATTCCACCCTCTCGCTTGTTCCACCGAAAGATAGCGCAAGCTTCGCAGGTTCGGAGAAAGGCTTATATTCAAGCAATGGTTCTTTGCTCAACAAGCGCCGGTTTCGTCCGCCCAATTTCCCGAGGATACGTATTGTCGTGTGAGCGTGGTGATGATTAGCTGGGAGTGGTTTTAGGTGGGTGTGAAGTGCCTCCGTCAGTTCACGCAGAACTGTGCTGAGCGTAGGATCGAGGAAATCAGGTGTTAGATTGTCAATGCAGAGTTCGAGCGTGCGTAAGCCTTGTGACACGAGCTCCGGTGTTCCGCGCAAAGCTAGCGCAAGCGGATGCATAAGATACGAGAGGTGCGGAAGGAGATGAGTAAGACGTAGCGGAACAGTGAGACAAAGCTCCACTATCATATCCCTGCTGTATCCGTCTGATGCAAGCAGTTGGCGGTTCAAGCTCTCTAGCATCTCAGGCAGTAGGGGTAAAACCTCTTTATACAAGAGTTCAAATCGCCCACCACCTCCACCAATAGCGCGAAAGAGGCCTCTGAGCAAGTGGAAATAATTGGTTGGCTTGGTGGCCTTCGCAGCCAGAGGGAAACAATCCATGATCAGCTTCGCAAGATGAGATGCTAGTATCGGTTCGTTGGCGGTAGGAAATGTGGTGACAGCACTGAAAGCCATTTTGAAAAGTCGGATAGTTACTACGGCCGTCTGATCGTCATATTCGCCGAGCAGTGGTAGACGGTCAATCAGAAACCGGAGCACGATGGCAACCAGCGTCGGGGAAACGGGCTCCCGACTGAACAGTAATTGACAAATGTGGAGGAGAGAGGGTCGCTTTTGTGCAGCTTGAAAGAACAGTTCGACCTTGTGCGTCCATACCTCTTGGAAGACATGCAAATTCACTTCAAGGAGCACTGAGCTAAACCAATCCATCACTTCCGTTGCTTCCCTGGGCTCCGCATCGAACAAGGCCATACACTTGATACAGCTGGTGAAGAGACGAAATATGACCGTTCCATCAGGAATCGGCCCATCACATTTCTTCAAGCCAACAAGGCACACTCGAAAGCCATGTAAAAGCGTGCGGAATAGCAATCGGCACTCTGAAGCATTATAAGCTTGATTTGGTTGAGGAGCATAGTCACCCACCATGTATCACTTCCTCGGGCTTCTCCACCGCGTAAACAGCAGCAGCCACAGGACGTGCTCTCTCAATCTGCAGAGCCGGAGATGGTAACTCATCCCCAACTTTCGCTCTCTCCAAGCGCTCCAAGGCATCATCGAGTACATTCGTCATCGCATCTACTCTGTCCACGCAAGTCTCGAACATGGCACTCAGGATACGAGCCGCACCCTGGGGAGTGTCTTTGGTCGTAATGTTCTCGATGAGACCGAACATCATCTTTGCGAAAAGTGTGTGGAGGGTGTTTCCGAGATAGGGATTGTGGATGAGGGTGGAATAAAGTCTCGAGACCCGCGCGAGTTGATCGGCTGAAAGTTCAGTGCGCACATGGTGAACAAGATCAGCAATGGCAGCATACGCTGACGGACTATGAGCTGTGCATCAGCGACATAGACAACTACCCAAATTCATGCCTCACCGAAGGGTCTCTTGGCTGCCGACACCGGTACCAAGTAGAATCTTCTCATTAAAAAGTTTGTCGATCTGTGGCAGAAGAGCCTTGCGATGGGCAGTGCCTATGAGATGTCGCAAGACGACCATGAGGTCCTAGGGTCCTGTATTGGATCTCATCTTGTCTGAAAGTAAGTTCGCGCACCTTGCGGGATTGGATACCGTTAGCAGGAAGATCCTGCAAGAGCCGAAGCGCGGAAAGAATAAGGCGCTCCCCAAATGAATCGAATTGCTCCGCAAAGCCGCGGATTATATAGGCCACATACGAGACCATCTGAGGTAAAATTGAGAGAAGCGCCTGATAACATGTGTATACTGACCTTGATCTGTGCAGTGATGAAGTCGGCATACGCTTGTGGGTTCTTAATGGTCGGAGCCATGCCGGCCCAGTACGAGCCCATAGCCTCGCGATCTTCACGTGCTTTGCGCTGAGCAGGCGACTCGAGAGCCAAAACTTCAAGGTTGCGATCCAGTGTTGTTTGTATCAGGGTGGCCACCATCGATCGGTGACTTTGAGAAAATGTGACGACAACCATGCCCATCTCCGCCAAGACCTTGAAGCTGCGAATGCTAGGCATGACGACGTTGGCATCCAGAACGGCGGAGTCCTCTGCCAGTGTCTCCTGCACCAGACCACTTATGTTGCGAAAAACATCCTGAAGAATAGACACGAATTCGGAGACAAGGTCCTCGGTGAGAGCTCTGAACGAGCGAAGCAAATCGATGATGATCTTGCAAGAAGTAACACCATTCTCTTCATTATCATTACGGAGAGTATGAAGCATGCCACTAAGAAGAGGGAGCGCGAGAGGTCGGATTGAATCGTTATATGGGATGCGATGGAGGACCTCTAGAAGAACGCGCCGAAACTGGTATTCAAGCGAGTCCTTGTGGTACGCAGCCTCGCCAGAGCGAAGGATTTCGAGGAGAACGGGGATCATCTGGGGAAATACGCGCGCAGAATCTGAATCCCTCACGGTGTCGATCATTTCCCTGAGTTCGCATGCCACTGTATGCTTAGTTTTGAGGTCTAATCAAAGGATTGTCTTGAATAGATGTGGTATAGAGGGAAAGAAATGGCTCACCTATGCCAGGGTCTGCAATGCGAGCTGCACGCAGCTCCAAGTCCGCAGCTGTACCAAGCTGCGGTATGTTGTCCATGATGCGAGTAGGGGACAAAGGCTACTAACTCGGCAATCCATGCACGTCCTGACCCCGAAAGCTTGTTTGGCCCCGTATTTGGCTCAAATGCACGTGATATTCACGTGACTTGTCCAGCAGAATGAATGCGTCCCTCGCAATGAGCAGCTCAGCCCTCTTTGAATGAGTATGGAACGCCTGTCTGCCTTCCAGACCACTTATCATGCACATGGATGTCGCTTTCCATGATTCACGACTGGGACTCTTTGCTGACGTGCCGTAAGACGGTTACAGACAAGCCACTAGTAGCATCCGCATCCATTGTTGCTGCTTTGCGAGGATCGCCCATCTCCCAATCTTCTGACCGCAAACACTCGGAGCTCGATCATGAAGGCGGTGATGGCGACCTTCAAGTTTAGGATGCACAGATCAATATGGTACTTCGCCATCGCAAGGGATGAGATGGGAACACAGATCCGGAGTTTCGTCCGCCTCCAGACGCTCTCCCTGTAGCTGGAGGCGTTCCAAGGCATCTGGAGCGGTTAAGTTAACCTTGCGGTAGTGTAGATGCTACGACTTGATCGACTTGGAGCGTCGCCTGCATATTTATTGCTGTTTACTCAGTTAACGCAGCTGCCTCGACCAACAGCGAGCTCTCCTCATCTTTCACTTCCCTTTTGTTGAAATGGCTTCGAGCGAGCTCCTCAAACAGATCCAGGCTGGCAAGAGGTTGAAAAAGGCAGAAACAAATGATCGCAGCGCCCCTATAGTCGAGTCCAAGCCCTCCAGCGCTGGTACTGGTGCTGGTCCACGAGCGCCGACGTCCGCGCCTGCTATTCCATCCGGTGGTGGCCCTCCTCAGATGGGAGCCCTGTTCGCAGGCGGAATACCCCAGTTGAAATCTGCGAGACAGGGTAATCTAGGTTTGATCTGCTGTTATCACCAGTCGTCCCATCTCGTCTCACAGAATTTCCAGCCAAGCCCCCGACTCTTGGTAGGCCACCAGTTGTGCCAGGCCGCGTTGCCCCTTCGCCTGCTCCAAGTGCACCACCCCCACCTGCTAGGGTGACCCCTCCGAAGCCATCGGCACCACACCCGCCACCTACAACCGCACCACCAACCAGAGCGGCGCCGGTGTTGCCTTCTCGTGCACCTACTATCCCAGCGCGAGCTCCGCCACCACCAGCTCGCGTCACTCCCTCCCCTCCACCAGCCGTACCTGCACCTCCTCGTCGACCCCCACCCCCGCCCAGGACTGCGTCACCACCAGTTCCATCACCAGCTCCTCCACCTTTCGTTCGCCTCCCGCCGCCCGTTGCTATGCGCAGCGCATCCCCTGCTGGCAATCTGTCTCCCCTCACGAGAGTGGCGCCACCCCCTCCTGCGCGCCCCAGCAATGCTTTCCCTACTCTTCCAGCTCGCAAAGCCCCTCCTCCTCCTCCTCCCCCTCCTAGACCCTCCTCTGTCGGCGGCCTCTCCCCGTCTCGAGCGGTACCTCCACCCCCAACCCGCAAGGCCCCCATTACCGATGGAGCACCTGCTCTCCCCCTTCAAGTGAGAGCCTTGTCCGAGGCTAAGTCTTCTGCGACCCCGTCTCCGCCCGGGCCGTCACCTGCCCGAACGAGTTTGCTGCCCCCCACTGTGCCACCTCCGTCGAGCTCCCAAAGACCACGGGTTGTTTCCACTCCTTCGCGATCCGAAGCGCCGTCCCGACCGTTTACAACCTTGCCGACCCACCAGCTGAATGGTACGAGACGGTCCGCCCCAACCCGGAAGAGTGAGCTCATTCATATATCTCTTGTGACGCGTATGCACTAACAGCATCCTTCTAGTCCCCTCACCGCCTCCGGAAGGCGGGTCTCATAAATTCCCCACGTCAGACTTCCCACCACCGCGAATGTTTACCCCAGAAACAAAACAATATGGTGGAGACCGCCAACGTGGCTCCGACTTTGAGCTCTCGAGCATCTGATAGACAAAGACATTGTGTTTGATTGCTGGACGGACACTGGAAGTTCGCAGTTGGGTGCACAAACGCGCCACGTCTGCCACTACCTACTTATTGCGACCAAGTAATCGTTGACAAAGGATTAGATTGGGGCAGCATAAAGACTGAATAGGTTACACGTCTACAAAATGAGCAGAATATACGGCGTTTAAAGTTGTTGGTGCCCTGGAAGCAGTGAAATTGACACGTATGCACGTCCCATCCATAAAAGCGGTGCAATATCGCTTGGGTTTATTTCCACCATTCTTTCTCCCGCATTCCTCAACGATGCGTTTCACTTCATTTGTCCCGGTGGCTTCTGCAGTCGCCTTCGCGTCTCTCGTCGTTGCAGACACAGATGCTGAGAAGGTTTCCGACATCATAAGTCTCACCCAAGACACCTTCGAGTCCACTGTCAACCCGGAGTCATTGATCCTAGTCGAGTTCTTTGCTCCATGGTTAGTTCGATAGCTCGTGCTTTTTGTACGCTGGCCCTGAACAAACTCAGGTGTGGACACTGCAAATCATTGGCTCCGCATTACGAAGAAGCAGCCACGACACTGAAAGAGAGCAATATCAAGCTCGCCAAAGTGGACTGTGTCGACCAAGCCGAACTTTGCCAAGGCCATGGTGTACAGGGTTATCCGTAAGTGATTGTTTCTGTCCATGCTTTCGGTATCCACATCCTTTCACGTACCTAGGACTCTCAAAGTCTTCCGCAATGGCGTATCGGCCGATTACAGTGGGCCG
>JBBPNO010000279.1:0-32275 GCA_038090915.1 Boletus eberwhitei
AAACGAATCTTCCAGCCGGTTTACTTTGGGATCCTACGGACGAGGTATCATAAGCGGAGGAGGCAAACATCCCGAGTGTTTAACCCAACCTCTACAAGGACCTGATCGAATGCCGAGATTGGCGCCAAGAATATGATCGCGTTCACTGATCGCAGATAAGATAAGATAAGACGACGAGGATTACGTTCCACAGCTTACCGTCTTCAAAATACGGAGCCCAGGCATGGCGTTGATTGCGCGCGCCACCGACATCATATATTCTCCAATCAATGCTGCGCTGGGAATCAGGAATTGAAAAAGTATGTTCTACAACACCCATGGTCTTCAGGCGGGCATTCAATACGTCCTCTGCAAGAGGGAGGAATCTCCGGACACGGTCACTTTATGATAAAAAACAGAGGGACGCACGATCGGTTGGGAAATATCTCAGAGCAGTGATGCGCATGATCTCATCCAAGAAACTGATGGAAATAGAAATTGGCCGCCAATAAATAAAACGAATGTAAACGGAATCACTTACAAGCCACTGCTTTCTTCTATTCTTAGCCCCCTTTCACGCAGTCGTTGCTTGACGCTGGTATCTTTCCAAAGAGCTAGCATTGGTTGGGCACATGAATTGAGTACATGAACAGGATCTGATGGGTCGTCCCACCATCCCTCAATCTCGTTTGTATGGGCACTTTTGGGGCTTTTGATTCTGCCATCGAGAGAAACCGGTTTCCTCCAATTAGATCTAGGGTGAACGCTAACTTCAGATTGTTTTGATTTGGAAGAGCCGCTGCTCGAGCCTCCGGGGGATGATGTAGAAGGTGACGCGGGAGAAAGGGGAAAAGAAGGCTGACGAGAGACGGGGATGGTGGTGACGGGTGTTGGACGTCTGTTCTTGATGACTGTGCCTTGAGCGCTAACTCCGGTCGTTCCACTGCTCCAGTCAGTTCTCGCAGGAGGCATACGTGTCGGTTCGTCTTCGTCAAGTAAAGAGATCATTTGTATCAAGCGTTTCTCGAGCTCCTTGAGAGGCTCGAGTGCCTGTCGGTACTGTTCATACTTGGCAATCTGGGTACTCTGACGATGACTAAGCGTTGGACTCGGAGGTGAACTATCCAGCTCATCCTTGTCGTCATCCTCAGTGTCCGGGGAAACGGCGTCCAAAATTCTAGGGGGATATCAATGAGGGCTCGGATAAGGCAGAGCGGTACGCTTGCCTGCGAACGGAACGGACAAGATTCAGGTATACAACTGCACGCCATGCAACACGATCAGCATGGAATGCTGCCGGGGCATGCATTAACTGAAATTCTGCATCTGTCATGAGCGTCTCTTTCGAACGGGAAACAAAGGAAATGAAGGGTGGGGAGATAAAACGATAATAGAGACACTAGTCCAACAAAGGACGTATTTCTCGCTGGTAGGGCCCGTGCTCCGGATTCGGCGCACACATGCCGCAGACAACGACGAAGGCAGGGGGAAAGCCACACAAGGGAAGTACAACGGATATAGGAAAGAAGCCGGGCAGGGAATGTACTCACGCTTGAGCATTGTGCTCTTACCGCTCTCGCTCTGGCCAAGGAGGAGTATCTTGACCTCTTGTTTCATCCGCAACTCCTTCCTCTCTTGCCTGGGCATTGTGTCGGTGCCATCGCTAACGCGCTTTGCCTCGAGCCCGAAGAGCCTGCGGTCGCGATCTGCAGGAGACTCGTTTGGGGAAGACTGGAGGGCGGCCCAAGAGGGATTGGACATGGATCTACGGCGGTTTGGGACGAGAGGGACATCCGTCATCGTTGTGGATAGATGACGACGAGTGGGATGGGGGACAGGGAGGCGAGGGCGAGCGAGACGCTCCGCGGTGATATGTGGAAGACAAGAAGAGGATGATGTATCACTTGTTAGGTCATTGGGCAAGTGCGATCGATCGACACCAGAGTGGGTTGGTGATCCACGCTCTTTGTCTCTCAGACATACAGTATCTGAGAGCGATGAACAATTGTGACAGTATGGAAATGTCATTCTTACCTTTATGTGTAACTATGGAATAGTGCACCGGCCCTATTGTTTTAAGATGATTCTCCAGGTCCTCCAGCGTCCATGATTGTCCCTGGATCACGATGAATTAAAAAATGAGCATGAGAGGAAAGGATTCCTCACCCCTTCAACCGATTTGAGCATCGCTATCCACTGACTATCGTGGGTCACAGCGATTTTTGCAGATGGTTCCTGTACCATTATGAGTATAACCGTCACATATATTCATCCAAGGTGCTACAAACCTTTGTCAATAGATACCGGTTAATAATTTCCGAAGGATGGGATGCCTGGTAAGTGACTGCGTTGATCTAGGTCCAAACTGGTGATACAGAATGAAATTTACTTGTGATATTTGCGGTACATGCTGGATTATTACATTGTTTTTGGGAGTCTCCGTCGCTGTTGCCGGATTCGAGTCCCCCGCCAATGGATTTAGGGACCGAGTGAGGGAAAAAATCCTGCCGAGCAATCCGGCCTCTTGTTGTTCACTCGGCTCTTGCTCAGAGATATTGGGTGTGACTATGAATGCGCGAATGAAAATGGTTTGATTATTTTGCCCTTGACGGTCTGGTGGGGGGCCAATCTTGCGCTTAAAACGACCTGCAGGCTGCCAAACTGAGGCTTGCCGTATCGTTCGTTCATCTATTTCCACCAAGTTGCAATGCACACGGACTGGGTCGGTATTCGCAGCCGTCCGCATGCTGAATGATGCAATGGACCATGAACACGTTTTATAGAACCCAGTGAGTAGGTAGATCGAGTTGGACCGCGGCCATCCGAGACGATCTCTAAAACGCTCGAGCCAATCTTCCCCATGTTCCTTTGCATAGTTCTCGAATAGTCGCCTATGATGGAGTCCAATCTCAAACGATTGTGCCCCTTGAGGTAAGATAATATGTGCTCCGTCATCAGAGAGGGTGGCACCATATTCAGTTGTCCTACGACTAGCCGTGCAATCAGCTGTTGTTACACAATTGTGGGAGGAAGCTGACATACGTGACACCAGGGACGTCCAACACCTCCAATTCAATTTGGTCAACATCCCACGATGTTTCAGGGGATGAGACCACCTCACGAGGTAGGAGGTCTTCGCCGCCGCAGCGCCTATCAACCTCCTCGATTTGTAGGGAGTTTGGTGGGGTGCCAACACTTCCTGGATGAGGTTCAAGGATATTGAAGAAAAAGTCGAATCGCCCTCGTTCATCAACAGTACCAACGTCCCCGATCTTGAGGCCGACTCTCTGGCGAGCCTCTGGCAATAAGTCGGGGTCGGGATTCCACAGAGGATAGCCTTGTATGAAAAGATGTTTGGAAAACGCAGCCTGCTCGGAAAGAAGGGGTTGAGTGGTGGGCATACTAAACTCAGCTGAGAGTGAACAATCGAAAGGCACCACCAAATTTGCAGGACACTATGGAAAGAGTTTGTAGTGCCCTGTTATCATTTCGAAGTCTTAAGGCGTTGCGTTACGCAACTCGCAAAAAGGTCCGAACACTAGTTGGAATTATTTCACCTTCCCAGGAGCTCGGGCTGAAGGAACGACTGAAGGAAAGTATAGAGGTCACGGTAGTACTCAAATCCTTGAATACTATTGTCGAATGGAATCCCTCGTAGCTAAGCCAAATCGCCGTTGATTGGCACCGCGTATCACCCAGTGAGTGCGCCAACACTCCTCGACGGCAAGAACATCAAAGAAACGAGTGATGAAAAGAGTGAAAAGAACAAAAAGACACGCAGGTTACGGTTGGACGAGGTGAAGCTGAAGGAAATAATTGACGCAATGTAACAATATCAATACAATGTATATTCCACCTTGTGCTCGCCATCTTCGTTTCCACTTCTTCAAAAGGCCATACATATCATCAGGGCATCAGCATTACTGGTACTATCCAGGGGTCTATGGAATGTGTGACCACTAGAACACAGAATTACGGAGTGATAGATAGGTATATATAGGAGGGGTAAACAACGCGCTGAAAGGAATAATGCAAGTCGTTTCTTTTGAACGGAAGAAGTGCATGGAATACAAACAAGAAGCCCGAAGAAACAAATTATAGTATATCCTGTTATAAGATATGCAAGCCACTGTGGGCTAAGAATGAATTCAACAATGAGGTGGAATCCCGTGACATGAAGCGAGACATGAAGATTACATGAGCTGTATGCTCTTCAAATTGGCTGTGATGATGATTTCTCGCACTGAACGAATCTCGTCGTCAGCACGACTATATGGATCTGTATCGCCGTACTCACCCCTCTGGATGATCGTAGCAGTCCGTCTGGTATCTGTGACAGAGGTAAAGTGAACTGGAGCGCTGTCAGATAAGGACATGCGGATGATTGTGTACCTTACTTTTGAGTTCTCTGCACCTGTTCACGGAGTACTCTTGATGTATCGCGATAAACGTATCGCGAAGGTCTGGAAAGGATGTGAATTGGTCTGCATGGCGGAAGAAGTAACTACTCGCATTTGGATACATTGTCGAAATCGTTAGGCCTATCGCCGTAATGCATTATGTAGTCTTTGAGGCGGACACCAGCCTTCAGTTTAGCCTATGAAAAATATCCATAATATCCATGAACTGAGAAGTGGCGGAGATCTGGAAGCGACTTACCTGCAAAAGGTCAATTTTATTCAGGAAAAGTATGATGCTGACGTCCATCAACAGCTTGTTGGAAACAAGAGATCTCCACAGCAAGAACGAATCTTCCAGCCGGTTTACTTTGGGATCCTACGGACGAGGTATCATAAGCGGAGGAGGCAAACATCCCGAGTGTTTAACCCAACCTCTACAAGGACCTGGTCGAATGCCGAGATTGGCGCCAAGAATATAATCGCGTTCACTGATCGCAGATAAGATAAGATAAGACGACGAGGATTACGTTCCACAGCTTACCGTCTTCAAAATACGGAGCCCAGGCATGGCGTTGATTGCGCGCGCCACCGACATCATATATTCTCCAATCAATGCTGCGCTGGGAATCAGGAATTGAAAAAGTATGTTCTACAACACCCATGGTCTTCAGGCGGGCATTCAATACGTCCTCTGCAAGACGGAGGAATCTCAGGGCACGGTCACTTTACGACGAAAAAACAGAGGGACGCACGATCGGTTGGGAAATATCTCAGAGCAGTGATGCGCGTGATCTCATCCAAGAAACTGATGGAAATAGAAATTGGCCGCCAATAAATAAAACGAATGTAAACGGAATCACTTACAAGCCACTGCTTTCTTCTATTCTTAGCCCCCTTTCACGCAGTCGTTGCTTGACGCTGGTATCTTTCCAAAGAGCTAGCATTGGTTGGGCACATGAATTGAGTACATGAACAGGATCTGATGGGTCGTCCCACCATCCCTCAATCTCGTTTGTATGGGCACTTTTGGGGCTTTTGATTTTATTACCGAGAGAAAACGCTTTCTTCCAATTAGACCTAGGGTGAACGCTAACTTCAGATTGTTTTGATTTGGAAGAGCCGCTGCTCGAGCCTCCGGGGGATGATGTAGAAGGTGACGCGGGAGAAAGGGGAAAAGAAGGCTGACGAGAGACGGGGATGGTGATGACGGGTGTTGGACGTCTGTTCTTGGTGACTGTGCCTTGAGTGTTAAATCCGGTCGTTCCATCGTTCCAGTCAGTTCTCGCAGTAGGGATACGTGTCGGTTCGTCTTCGTCAGGTGAAGAGAGCATTTGTATCAAGCGTTCCTCGAGCTCCTTGAGAGGCTCAAGTGCCTGTCGGTACTGTTCATACTTGGCAATGTGGGTACTCTGACGATGGCTATGCCTTGGACGAGGTGTGCTATCGAGCTCATCATTGTCGTCATCCTCAGTGTCCGGGGAAACGGCGTCCAAAATTCTAGGAGGATATTAATGAGGGCTCGGATGAGGCAGAGCGGTACGCTTGCCTGCGAACGGAACGGACAAGATTCAGGTATACAACTGCACGCCATGCAATACGATCAGCATGGAATGCTGCCGGGGCATGCATTAACTGAAATTCTGCATCTGTCATGAGCGTCTCTTTCGAACGGGAAACAAAGGAAATGAAGGGTGGGGAGATAAAACGATAATAGAGACACTAGTCCAACAAAGGACGTATTTCTCGCCGATACGGTCCGTGCTCCGGATTCGGCGCACACATGCCGCAGACAGCGACGAAGGCATCGGAGCGGGGGGAAAGCCACACAAGGGAAGTACAACGGAAGTGGGAAAGGAGCCGGGCAGATGTACTCACGCTTGAGCGTTGTGCTCTTGCCGCTCTCGCTCTGGCCAAGGAGGAGTATCTTGACCTCTTGTTTCATCCGCAACTCCTTCCTCTCCTGTCTGAGCATTTCGTCGATGCCGTCGCTAACGCGCTTTGCCTCGAGCTCGGCAAAGAGCCTGCGGTCGCGATCTGCAGGAGACTCGTTTGGGGGAGGCTGGAGGGCGGCCCAAAAGGGATCGGACATGGATCTACGGCGGTTTGGGACGAGAGGGACATTCATCGTCGTTGTGGATAGACGACGACGAGTGGGAGGGAAAGGAGGGCGAGCGAGACGCTCTGGGTGAGATGTGGAAGACAAGGAGAGGAAGAAGTTGGAGGGAGAGAAGGATTTCCAAACTGGGTAAGCATTGACTCACGTGCCAGAGTCTGCAATTCGAGCCCGCAGTCAACTGGAACAAACCTCGTATGTGTTTTTGTGGGGGTCTTCTGTCCGCTGCCTGTATATTACGGACAATTTCTATCCAGTTATCAGTCACCTTCTTCTCGTCTTCGTCTGCTCGTAATCCCCGTGAAACACATTTCCTTGTTTTTTCCACGGCCACTGGTCATAACTTATTACTTGTCAAGGGATCTCCGGCTCCGGTGTGCGTTACCTGTGCATTTCCATGGCTGCGTGCTGTCAATGGCAACTGCGTGCGTCGGCAGCCTCGTATTGTTATCTCGGAACTGCGGGTTCTGGATCGAGTTCTAGAGCAAGCAGAGGTCTTATTTCCCATGCATGCGCTCGCCAGCGGATATAGATAAGCTTGCACAAGTGCTCTGCGGTGCTGCGGTAGCGTGGTCAGGTACAGGTCATATTGGTAGTGCACAGCTGCTAAGCTTAGCCGAGGATCAACTTGAAACATTCTCAACGTTTCCCTCACGCATATGCTCACGTCTCGCTTACCACGTAAAGCGTCACCCGTGAGTACCTTCATACACTTCCCAAGCACCGGGGCCTTCACGTTGGGTACTAACGTTATAGCGTCGCTTGGCCTCGTCTAAACGACTGTCTAACACGCTTGTCATATCGAATTCTTTGGCGCCATGCGACCGGGTATTCAAACAAAAGGGTGGTCACATGACCCCACACTGCCCAACGAGCATCATACATCATGCCAATCATGCCATCAAGGTTCTCTGAAACTTCTGATCTTCTACAATCAGGTATAACTCCACTCCATCTGCGTGACTTAGGACTGACTATATCATAGGCCACACCCACGGTCACAAGAGTTTTGCATTCGTGTTGCATCACTGTTTTGGGCTGGAATCACAGTATGCACATTGCAATCCTCGTGCGTTTCATCCGACATAGGTGCGGGCATCCAAGATGGGTCCAGGACACCGGCGTGTGTCAAAGACCCTCACCATCCTAAAACGTGAATAGTTGTTGGACTCAATGTCTTTCGCATTAACAGTCGGTTTTCTTCCCGGAACACCACAGAAACCATATATGTATGTTTCTCCCGGCTTCTATATAATGTTCCTCGCAGAATCGCTCCGCCCACGAGCCTCGGCGACTGTTTTTCATATGAACGTGCGGGTATTTCGATGCTCATATAGAATGCGAGCCAAGGCAGAGAACTGTTTCACCACCTGTTTCGCTTTCGCCCTCTGACCCCTCACTCACCTTACCCTTTTATCAAGGTATCAGTGAAGCAGGATCGTAATGGCGGAAACAAGCCAGGCTCCGACTAATCGACGAGCTATACTGCTTGCTATTTTCATTGCGTTCGGTATGCTGTAGAAATATACACACAATGGTTTCGTGGGCACTCATACTTTGCTTCCATTTTCAGGAGGTGACTGCTTTCCGCACATTGGCCAGCTTTTGTGAGTCATGCATATATTGTCGACAACGATGTATGATATATTATTCTTGCTAGACTGAGTTTTTCGAAAAGGTTTCCTCTTTGGTTACGACATTGGTGTGATCTCAGTACGTCTGGCTTCAGACTCCGGTTGATCTGACAAATGTTCACCCTCTCCAAGGGCATCTTGATCATGCCTGACTTTGTACGGCGTTTCGGTCAAGTGGACTCGGATGGGACGTATTACTTGTCTAGTTCACGCCAAAGTATCATAACATCGCTCCTGTCTGCTGGGTAGGTCCTGTTTGGATTGTGCCGAAATGCCTATTCTCTAATATCCTTTTGCAGGACATTTGTGTAAGAATTTGCCTTCAGAATACATTCGTAGTTTGATGGCGTACCTATTATTCTAGCGGCTCTCTTACACAAGCGTTCACAACAGATAGCATGGGACGACGGGGTTCCATCCTTCTATGGACTGCTATTTTTACTATTGGCGTGGCTATCCAGACGGCAACCACATACTCGATCGCCCAAATTACGATAGGACGGTTTATTGCTGGCCTCGGTGTCGGTGCATTGTCCGGTTTGTCCCCCCTCCTTATCTCCAATCTCACGCTCAACGTCCATTCAAAGCCATCGTGCCTCTTTACAACGGCGAAACGGCACCAAAATCTATTCGTGGTATGATGCTCGTGTTATATCAGCTTCAGATCATCATTGGCATCTTCCTGAGTTATATCATTGATCTTGGAACCCATACCATCGCCAACTCGGCATCCTGGCGTATTCCCGTCGGTTTGCAGATGTTGTGGGGGGTTTTTCTGCTTTCGGGTTTCTTTTTCCTGCCAGAATCACCGTGGGTGGTTCCTCTTCTTCCCCTGTATCGACCATCTCATACTCATGATTGATGATCTATGAATAGTCGTCATTTGTTAGGCACGCATCGGGATGAACAAGCACGCGTTGTAATTGCAGAACTTAATTCTGTTCCAATCGACTCCGACGTGGTGGAAGCGCACGTCGCTGAACTCGCAGAAGCAATCAGGGCCGAGAACGAAGGCGGCAAGGCAACGTGGGCGGAGTGCTTCTCAACGCGCAACGCCTTGTGGAAGCGGACGGGGAATGGGATGATGCTGCAGTTCATCCAGCAGCTAAACGGACAAAACTTTTACTGTGCGTGTTCTTTTGGGCAGATTTGGCGGTCGTCTTTTACGGTGCATCTGACTGGAAGATAAGATTATTATGGGGACACGTTCTTTCAAAGCGCGGGAACTCAGTAGGTCGTATCCGCGTGTGGCTTTGACGGGTCTCTTGACACGTTACAGGCTCTCCCCGTACGTGATACAAACAATACTCGGGGCTGTTTCGGTCGGTGGAACCGTACCTGCTCTCATCCTCATCGAAACATGGGGTCGCCGTCGTGTACGTATCCACCCATCTCCCCACACGCACCCAACCCCCAACCCCGCCCCCACCAGTCCCTCTTAACAGGTGCCCTCTGGGAAGCTGTCTGCGCCATCATCGCCGGACTCGTCGGTCACTTCACCCTAGCGCCCACCGGTACACCCACCGCAGATCTCTCCCAGCGAAACAAGAACGGTGGAAACACCCTCATTGCGTTTGCGGTTCTGCACGTGTTTGGATTCTCAATGTTTTGGGGCCCGACGCCGTGGGTGTATCTCGGGGAGAGCTTCCCGCTGCGCGTGCGGGCCAAGTGTATCGCGCTGGGTAGTGCTACGAGTGAGTTTACGTGCCTGTTTGTTTCTCCGCCGTTGATAGGTTGTCTGCGTTCAGATTGGATATGGAACTTTTTGCTCTCGTTCTTTGCTCCTCGTATTGCAGCCAAGTACGCACCCTTGCACAGCACCGATGGAGCGTACTGAATCCTTTTTGTCGTGATCGTCGTCAAACAGAATCGGACCTCTCATTTTGCTTATATTTTTCGGCATGCTCGTATTCGGCTACGTCTACGTCTACTTTGCGATCCCAGAGACAAAGGGATTGAGCTTAGAAGAAGTCAGTGCACTCGATGGTCCCCCCCTTTTTCATCGATCAAACTGAAGTGATGTATAGGTCGACGAGATGTACCGGGCTGGCGTCAAACCCTGGGAATCGACCGCCTGGAAACCAAGCCAGAGACACCGATACTCGACCGAGCGCGAAAAGGATGTTCACGACAAGGCAGGCGAGATGGCATGAGGAGCGGGTGGTGATAGGGATGATCAGGCACTAGTCGTGCCGAAAACATCCGTACGATGATATTGCCGTTCACCTGGAAACTGACTCCATGCGGCGTGCTGTTCGTCCTCGGAGTCTCGGACTCGTCTGCTCAAAGTTTGATTTGAGACGAACCAAGAAAAAAATTATTCACCTCTATGATTAGCGTCCAGAACGTCCTCGAGTATGGTACATATGAAAACAGAATCTTGCCCCGTTCACTCAACAGTGAATCGACACGTCACGATCGATGCGACCAGCTGAAAGGTGAAACAGCCTTTGGCGTTGGAGATGGCGTTATTGCATCACTACCCGTGATGACCGCAGGAAGCGGCATGCGTAACAGAGTGCTCGGCCCCAACGGCGCACACAACGTGGGTGGTTCTGGATTCGGACGCTCACGCGGCGTCGAGATGGGTTGCTCCTCCTCCAAGGCGTCGTCCACGCCACTCCCATGCACATCGTTCATTGCGGATGTCTCCAGCTCGGCAGCGTCGGGATCCGTAAGCAGATCATCGATCGTGAGTAGTCTCGGTCCACATGCCTGGATGGCAGAGACAATGTCCGCAAAGTCTTTCTCCCCAGTCCATTCTCCGACGAGTTCCGTGAGACCGTCGTACCCCTTTGTAGTGACGATCTGGGTTTTGAATCGGTGGGCTTCGGTTTTGGAGCGTTCTGTGCGAGGAGCTTTGAATTGGCTGACGCAGAACTTGGTGAGTGCAAAGTGATTGCCCAAGTATCTTGACTGCCGAGTGCATGAGTTACGGGAGGATATGCACGTTTGAGCATATGGCTTACCAGTCGTAGATACGATGGTATGAGCGTAGTTTCTACATCTATGAGAGGCATCGAGGAAAAGCACGTTGGATTCGATTCGGCAGCAGTGGCGATCATCACGGAGGATACGCCTGGAGAAACGGTCAGAACAGCACTCGCCCTAGCATTGTACCCACCAGTTAGCTTTTTTACCCGCTTCGCATCGTCCCATCCTCTACAGTCACCGTTCTCTATGACAGCAATGTCCACGCCGAGTCCTTGTACGAACTCGACGATTTCCCTGAGCCTATTCACCAACGCTGCCTCTCGTTGTCGCATATTCCTCGTCCGACAATGCACGGTCAACGCACTCACGCCGGTTCTTACGATCCTCTCGACGAGCTTCTTCGTCTCCTCTTGCGTCGGCAGCAGGCGAATCTTTGCCGACACCGTGATCTCAGGGGGAAGCTCGCTCCGCAAGGCCGTCAAGATGGCACACAAGAGATCTGGATTAGTGAGCAATGCGGCACCCATCCCCGAATGCGTGCTAAACGATTTCGGACAACCGCAGTTGAGATCGATTCCGGAGACGTCTTGGACGACGGTCTTAGCGGCTTGGACAGCGAGTTCGGGGGAGGCGGAACCGATTTGATATATGAGATAGGGTTTTTCGATCGGGTGGGTGGTAAAGACGGCGCGCGTTTTGCCGTTGTAGGATACGACGCCGGTGGAGGCTGAGAAGGGTTGAGTAAGAGGATTGGCCGAGGAGAGGTGCTTACGGTCGACGACGCGTTCTGTATGTAGGATGGCCTTGTCTACGACTTCGGGACCCCATACGAGGGTTGCGCCGTGTTTGAGGGCGGTTAAACGGGTTGGTACTGTGATGTTGGAAGTGGTTTAGTCGATGACACGGCAGAGGAAACCGAGTCGGCGTACGAGCACCGGAGCGGACCATCGGGGCCAGAAAGACGCCATTCTTGAACGACTCGGGGGTGAGATGCTCAAGTTTCTGACGTTTCGCTCCGCGTTCGTTTTCCAGTGCTGGCGAGCTGGACATTTGGCGACGGGACATGGCTCTTGAAAAAAGGGATGGTGATGGTTTGGAGAGACGTCGGAACATGAATGAACAAGTCCAAAATGGTTTACTGCTACTAATTCTCACCACAGATGATTATCGCTCGATCGTTCTCAAGGTCGTCTCTCCTTCTCTACTCGACTACTCCACGTTGGACGTCCTCCAATACTCGCTTCAGGTCAATGTCGACAGTGACTACACACGCCTCCTTGACACCCGTCTCGACTGCGGGTATGTCTCGCACGTTCACCATCTTCGTGTCTAACCAGGCTACCCATTTCTTTCCAGCCGCCGCAGCTGCAATCGGCCCTTACTCCCAGGCAATCAAAGCCGGCGACCTCGTTTTCGTTTCTGGCTGCATGCCAATCAACCCCTCGATTTCACAGATCGTCGAGGGCGGCATCATCCCACAGACTGAACAAGCGCTCCTCAACCTCAAAGCCATTGTCGAAGCCAGCGGTTCCGACCTCGGCCGCGTCGTCAAAACGAATGTGAGTGTTTGATATGATCCCTCTTTGACGCTGATTATGCAAGGTGGGGTAGCTGTTCTTGAAGGACATGAACGACTTTGTCACCGTCAATACCATCTATGCCAGGTTCTTTGGGAACCACAAGCCTGCGCGTTCCACCGTCGAAGTTGCTCGACTCCCCAAGGACGTTCTCTTTGAAATTGAATGCGTCGCCAGGTGTGTGAGACCTTTCATCGTATTCAGAATCGCTATCGATTTCTGCTCGCAACAGTCTGAAGAACTGAATACGCCGTGCGTGAGGTGGTGTTCATTTCTCAAGCAGCACGGTCGTGTGACATTTCTCAGGCTTTTGGTACTAAAGCAGATAGAGAAGATGCCGTTGACAGACGTTGTAAAGAAACATCACTCTACAGATACTACAAGTGAAATTACAAGTTCCCAACAAGCTACCCAATGTCCCAATGCACCCCGACACGTTGCACCTGGGTGCCAAGGGTCTGTGGGGAATACTCGGATGATCAATATTAAAGTACTCTATGTGTGTGCTGGATATCTATGCGCAAAGTAGATCACTGAAAGAGTGCGGGCTTAGGCTGGTGTCGAGACAAGTCAGGTGATAGACACCGAGTATGCGTAGAGACAAGATGGACAAAGCGAAGGAGGGGAATAGGATGCCCTGCCCAGGCTATAAGCAGGGGTGACGTACGGTCAAAGAGCGTGGGTACGGATAGGTGTAGCGCAAAAAGAATAGAATCAGATGGTAAACACGTTTAATGTCTGTGTCCGTGGGTGGACCGAATGGATCAAGAGTCTGTGAATGCGTGCGAGAAACGTATCGATCGAGCGACGGAAATGAAGCGCGCCCACTAAAAGCGCAGCGCCATGTCGTCGACTTCACATGATAACACAGTCCTTGTTGGCAGCAGTCTTTCCGTCTGAGCCATCCGCACGTAGGATAACAGAATCGGGGTGGCCTGGGGCAGGATTACCCTTAAGCCGTTGCTGCGCACGCTTATCACCGAGCTCAGCTGCCTTTTTGAAGTAGGACATGGACCTATTTACACGCCAAATGAGATCAGTTCGGATGACAAATGCCTTGTTGGGCACGTACTCCTTGGGATCTGGCGGCGTCCCGATTCCAACCTCGAGAAAATACCCAACGGCGTACATTGCCTTGGCAAGTCCGGCGTCCGAAGCTTTCTTTGCCCACAGGAATGCTTCGGTGTCCGATTGGGGAAGCACCCCCGGTGAACCAACGAGATACCATGCCGTGAGAGCGAAACATGCGTCGCGATGATTTTGCTGCGCCGCAATATTCTGGGTACTTTGTGAGTGCACGACACAAATAAGTGGCCCGGACTGTCAAGACTCACGTAATAATGAATGGAAAGGGCAGGATCTTGAGGGCACCCTAGCTTGCCATACTCATAGAATTCCCCTAATCGATATGCCGACGGGGCATAGCCGAGCTCTGATGCTTGGGCAAGGAGTTCGATGGCGTACTCTGTGTCCACAAAAACCACGTTGTAAATGCCTTTCTCATGCAAGAGAGACAACTCGTGGAGGGCGTGCGGAAACTCGGCTGTGGCATGCTCGGCAGCGCGTTTGAGCCACTTGACGCCCTCTCTAGGTCGTTTGGCGAGGCCCAGTTCGCCGTTGAGTTCTGCTATGCCGAGACGGTACATGGCACCCGGGTGGAGTGCGGCGGCTGCTTTGCGGAAGAATTGGAGAGCTTTTGGGGATTCGCGCCTGCAGCCCCAGCCATTCTCACAACATGTGCCAGCACGGTAAGCTGCATCAGGATGGCCATGTTTTGCGGCAAGAACGAACAAGGGATAGGCACGATCAAAGTCTTGCTTTCCTTTGTATGTACCGATCCCGTTTGCGTAGCAGTCTGCGAGAAAGTATTGCGAGGCTGGATGGCCACGGTCAGCGAGACGCTTGAGGAGTGCGAGTGCCTCTGTGATGAGGTTGTCTCTCTTTTCGATCGCCTTTTCAATGTCCATGACGTTGCCTGCGGTAGGCTCCGGTATGGGGTATGTCTTTGAGGCATCAATCATAAAAACGGCAAACTCGAACTGGAGATCGGGATCCTGTGTTTTCTTTGCATTGGCACGATAGAGTTCGAGCGTGCGGTCATGTGAGAGGAGGGATGCCTGATTGCCCGGACGGAGATGGGAGTGATCGAGGAGGGGCCCGTTTGACTGTGGGGGCGGTGATGGTGCGCGGATAGAGCGGGCAGCCTGGATGGAACGGACGGGTGCTTGGTCGACGGGTTGCGGGGCATAGAAGTCATCTGGGTCCTGGGTGTGGATGTCGAGTGCGCCGAGGGGGACGTCGTCGGGGTCGTAGGCGGCGTCGGCGGGCTGTTGCAGGGGGGAGTTGGATGCGTGGGGGTGGCGTTGTCTGCGTGTCTCACCATAGTCGGGACCTGGACCATAAAACGAGTTTGGGCGGGAGTAGTCCTGCGAGTACATGTTGGGCGAAGTCAAGAAGCGTTCACAGCTTTACCACCACCACACCATGCAGTCTCTCCGCACACGACGTCCCTCGGATTCAAGACCACTAAAACGACATGGTTCCAAGCTCGCAAAGGCCCCCTCAACAAGGCAGAATGCCCGCAAGTCCACCGTCGACGACAAGATGAAGAAGCGCATGTCCCTCAGATATGCAGAGATATCCGCCCCAACAGACGCCTCCGTACCAACCGTGCCAACCATCCCCCTTGGTCTCAGACCTGGCCCACAACGTGATCCCGACGAGATCGTGCTCGACGTCACCCAGGCCAAGGAGGACCCCCGTGCCCTCGACCAACGCCTCCTCGACAGGGACGACTTTGATCCAGATGACTGTCAGTCTCACAAAAATGACCCCAAAGACGTCATTCACGAGCAGCATCACCAGACCTCAAAGCAAAACTCGCCAACTCGACCGAGGCAGAACTCAAGTCCCTCCAGTCCTCCCTGCGCTCCCTCAAAGACGACACCGCTGTCAACCTACAGCGCAATGTCTTCAAAAAGTCAGTACAATGCAACCCTCCACACCCCTCCCTGACCGCCCAGATGACATAGCTATGCCGAATTCGTCCTCGTCTCAAAAGAAATCAGCGTCCTCGAGAACGAGATGCTTGAGCTCAAGGAAAGTCTCCAGGAATGGAAGAGTATGCCCTCTCTCTTGCACATCGATGAATCCGCCTCCGTCGCAGGTCCGTCTCTTCCTTCCACCCATTTCACAAAACTCATACTCTCTCAGAACGTAGACGTGCCGCACGTTCTTCCGTCGTGGATCTCCGCATCCTCTATGCCTCCCAGATGCAAACACTACATTCGCAGATATCTGGTTCGGCCAAATTTGCGCCCGCCACCCCAGGCAGGCATGTCGTCGCCGAGATGGACGGTATTTGGGAGTTGAATGCGGCAACGTACAAGGTCATCAGTATGGTTCGATTCGTCATATTGGACGACGCCGTATTGGTCGCCAGGAGAAGAAGGGGTGGTGGCACGGTTGCCCCCACTTCTGGGGGCGGCAATGCTGCCGAAACCGCAGGCAAGCTCGTTGCTGAGAGGTGCTGGCCCTTGAATGAAATGTTGGTCCTTGACACCAAAGACACACCCAGTAAGTCGTCTCTGATCGGTGCTTCATCTTCTGACTCCCCACAGGTATGACCAATGTTTTCAAAGTTCGCTATGGCAAAGAGACACATGTATATCGCACCGATGCTCCCACTGACAAAAAGATACTGCTTGGACAGTTCCGCCAAGTGGCTGAGGAATTGGCAGTTCGAAGGCGCAAGGAGCGTGAGGGCGAGCATGAACGCAGGAAAAGCTTGTGGGCCGGTGCTAATTCAGGGGGTGACGTATGTCAATCTTTTCCCCCATCATAACCCACTTTTCACATCCAAGGCAGCGCGCATCCGCGGTCTTTAACCTTGATAAACTTCCCCCACTCTCCGACTGGATGACCGAGTTAGCCCGTGCTGCGAATTCTTCATCGCCTGCCGCGGCAGAGGCCTCAGCAAGGGCCAAAAACGACCGTAATGCGCGTGCACTCTCTGAACTCTCGGACGACTTGACGGTTGCTATTGCCCTTCGTGCGTGGCCTCGCGCTGTCAAGCTGGCAGATTCCGCGCGGGTTCATCCAAGTCTGTCGCCGCTTGTCGCGGCGCTGACGTCTGCCCTGCTGGACGCGCTTGCTCGCCCAACGAACTCAAAGTCCACGTGCGTAGAGCTTGTTGGTCATTTACTGCGTCTTGGCGCTGTGGCTCGGGCCAGAGAGACATTCCTAGCTGCCAGAGGAGCGGCGATCAAGGGTTATGTTCGAGCCATCACGTTTGAAGGGCATGTTGGCCTCTATATACACAATCTCGCAGTGGTAGTGTTTACAGCGATCAAGCACACCGCAGATTGGTTCCTCGCCGGGTTCGTGGAGCATGAAATGACCTCTGGTGAGCCTACTCTTAAGTCTGGGAAGAGGTTACTCATGCGGCGACCTAGGTTACATCGACTGGGCGAAAAAGCAGATCGAGTTGTATGCTGAAATGTTCAGGAAACAAGTGTTTAGCTCGGATGTGGACCAGCCAACTATTGATGAGGCGCTCAAGATCACCCATTCCCAGAGCCGAAAGGTTTGTGGCCTTTTATACACACCCTGCAACCTTATGCTGACAAGCTATACAGCTATTACAAGAGTTCGGCCTTGACTTCCGTTACTTGCTTGATGAACTCCTGGCTCAGCATCCCAAAATATCATCTAAATCTACCCTCCAAAACATGCCTACCCGACTTGCGATACCTGTCTCTCTTTCTCGGACTTCTAATTCATCCACCGCACCCTCACCATCGCCTTCAGCTGCAAATCCTCCTTTAACACCGACGTCCCGTGTGCGTCGACCGTCGCTCTCTCGAGGTGATTCGACTAGGACCACTTCAACCCCAATAAGACCTCCACTTCCAAGATCCAGTGACAGTGCGAGGGTGGCGGGGCCGCCACCGCCACGCTCGACGAATAGGCCAGGTGGTTCAGTTTTCACGCATTCGGCACATGTAGCGATTCCTGACCGGGAAGGGATGTTTTGATTCCATCGCTTCCCCCCATAAGTAGGAATTAGCCAATTGATTTTTATTAGTACTGCTTCGAGTAGACACTCAAAGTTAATACTGATGCTGCTAGTGGTCTGGTTGGACGCGTCTGTCACGCGTGACTACACGCGTCTCATGTGCGAATCTGCGAACGTTCTCACATGATAGTCAGTGCAACGATGACCACACCAATTGAACACAACCAATCGCGATGGAGCCCGTCCGCGGACCCCGCCTCCATCGTCGTTCCAGGACTCGACACCAACGCACCCATAAACGACCAGATTGACCAGATCGAACAATTGATCACCATTAAACTACAGGTGAGGAACGGCTCGCATCGTGCTCATGTCCCAAGTAGCGAATGATCGGGGAAGAACATAGATGCCAATTTTTCAAGGATTCAGCATCTCATGGCGACGAGGTTGTTGCCAGCTGTGAAGCGCTATGCGCTCGGTACGGAACCGGTTCGTGAAGCGGCCAAGGTAACGGTTTCGTTCGGTCTCAGCACATGGTCGTCGTCTCATTTTTCATCCTTGTGCTTCAGTTTTGGACGTCGTTTTACGAGCAAGCTGCGCAAGTGCATATACCGACGCTCGAAGATTACGATTCCGTGCATGATGAGCAGACGCAGGCATCCGCCGCTGATGCTGAATCGCCATTTGTTTCCCAGCCCGAGGATTTGGATGTTACTCCCTCGCGTACGCCTTCTGAGGTCACTACTAGGACGTATGACGTGACTGCGTCCGAGAGCTCGTTCTTGCCCGCAAACGCGGTCTCATCGACCCCGGCTCGTCCTGGGCATGCGCCTGATCGAACTGTGGACGATCAGCCCTCCTGGAGTGCTTCTCTCGAGTCGCCGATGGTCCGTCTCAAGAGTGAACTCCAAAGTTTTGCGCGCGAAGAGGAGGAAGAAGCCTCTGCGCGACAGGACACGTCATCTTTTACAGACAGTATTATGTACGAGGAGGAGAACACTATCCAACAGCTCCCATCGATCGGTCAAGAGAAGGCGGAGGAAAGCGCTCCGGGGCTTGATCGTGACGAACCCAAAACCAAGATCCAGGCTTCACATGCCCCTCGAAGCGCCCTGCCGACTCCTCGTGCAAATGCGACAAACGCGTATGTCTCACCGCTCAAGGTCAAGCCCAAGACACCGATTGCCATCCCAAAAGATATTCAGTCCTTCCTTCCTTCCAAATTGGACAACGAGCCTACGTTTCCGTCGCCTCGACGCCCGCGATATGAGCGGACGCCAAGAAAGCCTACAGCTACTTCTCCATCCACGTCCACATCTGCATCCGCGTCCTCGTCTGTGTTGGATATTCCCTCTCTGACGAAGCACGTGTCGGACTCGAACCAAGAGCCGAAATTCACCGCATTTAACGAGTCTTTCGATGATTCGGTTGATTTGATGCAGGGAATGTCGCCACCGCGGACGTTGGCGTTTGCGAGGGCGCCGAGGTCCAGTGTGGGACTCGGACTTTTACCGCCACTGGGGCGAACACCCGGAAAAGACTTGTTGCCAACTCTCGGGAGGACGCCTGGGAAGGAGGCAGCAGACCGCATCAGACGGGATCTACTGGGCGACATGCAAAGCCAGTTTGGATCTGTGAACAGCGCGGCATCGAACAGAATAAGAACGCCTGCGTTTGGATATGGCATTGGCACGGCCAAGGATGACACGATGAGTACGATTCCGAGCCCGCCTTCGCTCTCGCGGTACATGAGACACGCGTATCCTTCCTGGACAGATAGTAATGACACTGATACCAGTTTGGCAACCATGATGCATCGCCTTGGACTTGAGATGCCAGAATCCAGTTTCAAAGCTGATTCTGTTGCATCAGCCTCGCATTCGAGAGCATCTTCGCAAGCGGACGCTGGGAGCGGTGTGCTCGCTCCGGATCACGAACTGCATACGCCCGACCATCAAGGATTGGACGTGTTTGATCTACATCAGGACGACCAAAGTGTAATCCAACTCGGATCAAACCCTCACGCCAACTCGGACTCGGACTCGGACTCTGATTCCGATTCGCTCAATGACGAACCGCGTCATTCTAGCCAGCCTTCCATGGCTTTCCTTATGGCGTCGTCCCGCGAACCCGGCCCGGATGACTCTTTTGGGTCGTCGAACCACTCGAGTGACTCGCTGGGTGCAGATGAGTTTGAAGGTGGGGACGAGGCCGCTGTGCACCCGTTTGCGCGGGCGCTCGAGGGCAGCGGCGGGGACAGGGATGGTTTCGATGACAGTTTTGACTCAGAGAGTGGGTACGAGGCGGGTCAGGGCGAAGAGGCGTCAGAGGTGACGGATGAGACGGTGTTTGGGATTCCGCCTGCGCAGCGTCGGCAGCAGGGGAGGGAGCCGGGTCAGTTGAGATTGCTTGGGGAGGATTTGTTGCAAGATACGATTGGGATTGGGGGGCAGCTTGCAAAGGTAGGGAGGATCGAGGAGAGTCCGACGCCGTACTATGGAAAGGGTTGAGTGTACAATAATATGACCTCGGATGGCGAGGCTATCGGCATTCCAGCCGATTGGTCGACCAATATTAGGAGTCCGATAGACACAAGTGATGCATATTCGCACTCCGCCTGCTTTTTCGGAGGCCGCATGTGCTATGCCGAGGCAGCAACCCCCTCTTGAGTGGTCATTTCCGAAATCGGCACTCCACACTGGCGGTCGGATCCCGGAAAAGCGACGGAACATTGGTTACAAGTGAGAACAGTTGGTCTGTTCATGCACCGTCACTACTAACACTACCAGCTGGACACTGAGGATGATACCTACACAGCGCACCGCAGCACGCTCTCTCGGCCGGATACGTGTCCAGGCAGTGACACAAGCACCGGTGGCCGTTCATGCACCCAAGACACCCAGGAGAACTGGTCAAGCGCGTGCTCTTGCAAGTACATGTAGTCCTCCATCAGAGGCAAGGCGTCGAACTTGTCCCATAAATGTGCCATCACATCGAGGGCTCGCAACTGCCGCTCTATGTGAGTAGAAGGCGTCGTGCCCTACTTCACACTTGCTGACGTCCGTTTGCTAGCGGATCTCCCCTCGTTCACGAGGAAGCCTCATTTCGACAAGATACTCATCGCCAACAGGTATGTATCAATCTAATCACGCACGTTCGTTTGCTCATGCGTTGGGTGGGTATCTCAGGGGAGAGATTGCATGTCGTGTGATTCGGACGGCCAAGAAGTTGGGGATCAAGACCGTGGCGGTGTATAGCGAAGCGGATGCGGAGTCGTTGCATGTCCGCGAAGCCGATGAGGCGTATTGTATCGGTCCTGCACCTTCGGCGGAGAGCTATGTAAGCGTTTGGTGCGAGCAGACTTGGCGGTACGGTGTTGACCTGGTGATACAAGTTGCGCATCGATAAGATCGTCGAGGTGTGTCACGAGAGCAGTGCACAGGTCTGTCTTGTACTTGTCTTGTTCAAGGTGATGCTTTGACAATTCTCTTCCCGAACCGCACGACCTGCTAGGCCGTCCATCCTGGGTGAGATGGCATCCCTCCTGTTCGGGTGTCTTCATGATCGAACGGATAAGTAGGTATGGTTTCCTCAGCGAGAACGCCAAGTTTTCCGAACGGCTCGCCGAAGAGGGGATCGTATTCATTGGGCCTCCGTCGAGTGCCATCATTTCCATGGGTTCTAAGAGGTGGGTACAGATCCTTGACCGCACCATATACTGTGATGATTGGAGAAATGCATCAGCGAATCCAAAAATATCATGTCCGGTAGGTCGCAGTCTGTCTATTAATCCCTAGTGGCTTTGCCGACGTTTCTGGATAAAAGCTGCTGGCGTGCCATGCGTCCCGGGTTATCACGGAAACAACCAAGATCCCCAATTTCTCTCCTCCGAGGCGGAGAAAATTGGTTAGTCCTCGATGGATCATCGAACAGTGCCACTGGACTGGTTGAAATACCGTTTCTTTTCCAGGTTATCCTGTCTTGATCAAAGCCATTCATGGCGGAGGCGGCAAAGGCATGCGCGTCGTGTTGACACCCTCCGAGTTCATGGACTCCCTGGAATCCGCGAAACGCGAGTCGCTGAAGGCGTTCGGCGATGCAGATGTCCTCATTGAGAAGTATATCGAGCGCCCGAGACATGTGGAAGTACAAGTCTTTGCAGATACCTTGGGTGGGGTGGTTAGTCTCTGGGAGCGGGATTGTTCTGTGCAAAGACGTAACCAGAAGATCATCGAGGAGGTGTGATATGCATCGGCATTGCACTGGATGGACATCTAACCACGCGTGTTTGATAGGCTCCTGCACCAGGCCTTTCTCCCGAACTCCGGGTGGACTTGTCCGAGAAGGCCGTCGCTGCTGCGAGAGCAGTCAACTATGTCGGAGCAGGCACGGTGGAATTCATTTTTGATAACGATACCCAGAGATTCTACTTCATGGAGATGCGAGTGTTCACGAAGTTTTGTGATATAATTTTGGACTAACATCAACGATAGGAATACGCGTTTACAAGTCGAACACCCCGTCACGGAAATGATAACTGGACTTGACCTCGTGGAATGGCAACTTGAGGTATTGTTTATAAACTGATGTTGTTCCATCGTGGCTCACATACGCAATAGGTTGCAGTTGGCAACCCCCTTCCTCTCACTCAATCCTCCATCCCTCTCGTCGGACACGCGTTTGAGGCACGAATTTATGCGGAGAACCCCCGGAATGGTTTCCTTCCCGACTCGGGATGGCTATTATACCTCTCCACACCTACTCCGACGCATGTTTTTGCACCTCGATTACCTTCTTACACTACGGAGTGGGCTGATGCCTCGCAACGCGTACCCGATACATCTGCTGCGATTGCCCCATCGCTCCGACTTGAACAAGGTTTCATCGAAGGTGCACAAATCGGCGTGTTTTATGACCCGATGATAGCTAAGCTTGTGGTCCATGGACGGGATCGGACAGAGGCCTTGAGAATGCTCAGGCGAGGACTAGAAGAATATAAAGTAGTCGGCGTTTCTACCAACGTCGAGTTTCTCAGAACGCTCGCAGGCAACGATGCATTTATCGAAGGAGATGTCGAGACTGGATTCATCAAGGAACATCATTCAGAGTTGTTTCCGCCGATTTCGGATCCCTCCCCTGAATTGTTAGCGCAGGCCGCACTGTATGTTGTCCTTCGAGATCAAACGGTTCCATCGACCCTTCAAAGCCCATGGACATCTCTTGGCGCACGACGGTTTGCCGGAGATGCCTACGAGCGCACCATCACACTATCAAAGGACGACACTTCAGCTGCCCACATCAACGTCACGCTCAAACACACCTCTCCTGGTCACTTTGACATTACTGTGAATGGCTCCTCGCCGACGGTTTTCAGGTCGGTCTCTGCGCGTCTTACCTCCCCAACGACGCTTGCTGCATTCTCGGCGAACACGACTATTGTCTCACAACCTCCACCGCCTACCATGCCCGCATCGACGTCTCCAAACACGATGGAACGACTTCACCTCTTCTCAGCGAACGGGACTAAAACGACGCTTACGCTTCCTCCTCCCGCGTGGCTGTTGTCGTTGGGAGGAGACGTCCAGGCCGCGCACAAGGGCACGCTGCGTTCCCCGATGCCGAGTTTAGTCGTCGAGGTGCGCGTGAGTCTAGGGCAGCGCGTCGACAAGGGTCAAGTGGTGGTCGTTTTGGAGAGCATGAAGACGGAGACGGTGTTGAGAGCCGAGGTGGGGGGTGTCGTGAAGGCTGTTGGGTGCACCAAGGGCGAGATGGTGGAAGAGGGGAGGGAATTGGTGGATATCGAAGCGGACATTGCATGAATTTCGTCTGCCAGATGGAACTTGTAACGATTGGGCAGGTGGATGGTTATGGACCTACGTCTGCACCCATGGCATCCCGGTCTCTAGAACGGGCACTAAGGAGCGACCGACTTTCGAGACCTTGCCCGAGGTTTTGTTGATGACGGTGACATCGTCGGCGAGCACCCTTTCTTTCGATGGCGTGTCAATATACCTGGTGAATTTGAGAATGATGCGGGGACCACGAGCATGGCAAAACTGGAACTTGACACTGAACAATTGAAAAACGATGAATGATTGACGGCTTAATTTTGTGTTCTCTGGTCTAAGAGAATGAGCCTGGAGACCGCTTGGTGCCCGACGAGCAGCCTCGGACGCCAGAGAGAGGAATGATTCATCAGAAGTGGGCGACAGATTCGTTCTAGATAAAAAAGAGGAACCACTTGCGACGAGGAGACAGGAGGCTATGAACAATCGTGGAGATGGCACATTTCTTGCGGACGTCCGTCGCCACATCGGTCAAATTTTCATCAAAATGATACATTAAAGCAATAAAAAAAGCATTAATACATTATACAGAACATAAGTCATCGTACTTGACGAGTTCCAAACTCTCCGAGTCGTCGTTGAAGGCACATCTTGAAGTACGAGATGGCGTAGACGTGCCACTGGCTGTGTACCGGCTTGAGCGATAGCAGCTATAGTCAAATAGCAAACCCGATCCGCTCTGGTTCCCTGCTGCGAATTTTGTCGCATGTGTGTAAAAATGGTCGAGCACTGAAAAGAAATAGTAAAGGATGACAATGACAACTAGAAAGGCGATGGCGAGAAGGACAATGACGAGGAACGGCAGGACTGCCATCGCATTAGTCATTGATGTCATGTGAGTTGTGTGATTAATTTACCTTTCTTGATATCGATATCCAATTTGTCAGCAGCGACAGAACCTCTCCATAGAATCTCCAACACATAGCAGGCATGATACGCAGCACGCCATGCGACGATACGTCCTTTCTCCTGTCGGGCAGCACTGAGCACGCCACGAAACAATGCGAGGGCTGAGACTCCTGATAGAATGCCAAAATGTATCACAAGATAAGGTATGCCATCAGGAAACTCTGAGTGGAACCACATGAGAAGATAGGCAAATATGGTGGTATTTATAAAAAGGTTTGAAATGAGAGCTTCAAAAAACAGAAGGAACCAGTCGTTGTTGACTGGCTCCCGTGTAGAGTCGGCAGTGGTCAAGGACATGATGGATATGGGACTGATTAGCCCCTAAGACTCCTGACTAGATGGGTTATTGTGTGGGAATGTATTTGTAATCCATCCCCTCATCAGCAATCAATCATGTAATTTTCCAGTAAAACGGCTGTGTATGGGTTCGGAACTCCATCTACATCTAGACCCGAATTCACAGCAGAGATGCCAATCTCTCAAACACCAACGAGCCCTGTTATTCCTTGAGCCACGCATGCACCACTTCTCGTCCATAAAGTACGTGCACGCGCGACGAAGATCCTCGACGTCAACTTAAACTTTCTCCGCTTTACGTTTCCACGTGATCACTTTTGGGCACGCGAGAGCGCGTACCGTGACGTCATCGAGTCCCCCCATCGACGTCAGGACATTCAGTGCGTCCAACGTCAGCGTCAGCATCCTCTTTTTCATATCTGTTTCCGACATGCACGTCCGTCAGCCAGTCCTAAACAAAACACGAGGACCATTAATTGTTAAATGTCATCGTCCGTGCAGGATTTCGTGCTGACGATCAAGACGTTGACCGTGTGGACTGCGCACGTTGGTACCTCGTATCCTCGACATGCCGCGATGACCAACGGCAATGCCCAGTTCAGGGACGAGAAACATTCAATGTCGAAGCATGTGGACTTCATTGATGAACAATGCCTGTAAGCACGCGCCGTTGGAAAGTCGATCATGCGCGAAGAGGAAAAACCGACCCTTGGTGTTCATTTGGTCTCGTAATTCGGGTTTCATCTCGCCAGTGTCGCTGGCAGGGAGCGAGGAAACCTGGTGTTCTGCCGTTGATGACGTCGATTTCGTGGAGAGACTATGTGAACGACTTCTTTGCGCTTATGTATTTCGCCTTCTGGGCGCCGCAGAGGTAGAGTGAACTCATTTGCCTTTTCGTTTCGTTTTTTTGTCGCGATTAGTAAGGCAGTGCGGTCCATAGCACTCTCATATCCGAGTGTATTACCACTACGTTGGAAACTGTACCATACTATACTGTAAGAATCAACACTGTCTCCGGCGTCACGCGTTGTTTGAATCATGAAAGGTATCACGATTGACTTGATACATAGTTACGGCTTTTGTACAAGAGTAAATTCACTATCCTCTCTCACCAGCATGATTGGGTTCGCAAGTGTGTCAATGGCGGTATCCAAAGGCGTGTTGAATAACTCGGGGTTTTTCAACGGATCCAGCAATAGGCGAGTGGGATTGATAAAGTCCCCACCGAGACGGCTCGCCATGCGCAATTTCACCACGATGACCAGCATGATGACCGACACGACGACGTTGGCGATCAGAACGTAGACTCCGTAGCGCGGCGTAAACTGCAAGACATCGTTGAGCGTGACGGACGTGACTGGTGAAGTGCCGATGGTAGGCCACGCCGCAGAACTGTAGGCGCCCATCGCCATGCCCAGTGCCGTACTCCAGTGGATCCCTGCTGCCATCGACGAATCAGTGCCAAACGCATCGAAAGATGAATACTTGGCATTGAGTGCCATGGAAAAGTCGAGAAGAGAGGTTCCGCCAATGCAATTGCCGGCGATGGGATACGTGGCGTTGCAGACCAAGCTGGCAATGTCTTGGGCCCAACTGTCGTCTGACATTACGTTCGGCCAGGTTGTCCCATCCAGCACGAATTCGGTGGCGTCGCCTGTGGATTGCAATGTGCCACCGAAGATGACCGCGGAAGCGTTGAAGCGATGCAATGATTGCGAATCTGGGAGGGTAGCGATGATGGACAGTGTCTGGTTATCACCACCTTCATACCATAGTTGACCAGTACTGAAACCATATCCTGTGCTATCAACGCAGGTGAGATTCTGGGCGGTGGGTGGGATGGAGGAAAGTGGTTCCATGGAAATGTTGAACCCATTCAGTGCTGCGGATAAGGAATATTCACTGTTTGGCGTGAAGGAAGGGAGAGGAGGGTAATAGAGGAACCCCGTGGGATCCCCTGAGGCCAGCTGTGCACCACCCATGATCTTGATGAGTCCGACGGTACCAGCCACCCCCGAACACATTGACGCCATAACATAGCTTAATTGCCCAAACGCTGGGACAAGGAGTGATCCTGGGGCCATCATGGCGTCGAACGGGCCAAAGGGAATTGCCACAGGCATCAACAGTACAGTGGGTACCATCGCCCACGCATCGTTTACGGTTAACCCGGTCGCCAATCCCAGTACCCAGACAACCGACAGAGCGAGCAAGGGTAGCTCGAGTTCACGCCACACCAGGTGATGGGCAAGATTAGCGATGGATGGACGACTGTAAATGGCGACCCTTCGGCTGCAGATACCTCCTCTTGTGAGTTTGAAGAGCAAGTAGCGCTTTCCGGCCACCATTATCACGGCTGACGTGATGGTGATCGAAAGGGCTGATATCGCCCGCTGAAGGATTGACAAAGTGTCACTATGCAGGGGGCCCCATCCGAAATTTGCTTGTATATAGAATACGAGGGCGATAAGGACGATGGATGCCGTGATTAGGAGAAAAGATGACGATAGAACGAGGAGATCTGCAGCATCGGCAAACCAGCCTGACTTGACTGCGGTGTACTTCTCCCCTAATAAGGATTGGGCAGAGTCGCTCCTACCCATGCTAAGTGAGTGGAGGAGGGAATGATAGGATAAAATTCCTAGTCAACATTGACAATAGCACTGATTAGCTCCAATACGTTCGAGTTGCAAACAACACACCTGCCAATGGATGAATTTCTGCAGAGTGGTAGTGTGTCGACAATGTTTGAGGGATGTAGAAAAACTGCTGTAAAGGCAGGCATGAAATGTTAAATGTGTGGGTGAGAGGCAATGCCAGGCCCAACGCCAAGCATTACACGTTACTGGCCCATGATGGGCTGGGGCTGCACCGCTAAGTTCGTATGATTTACGTGCCAGCCTGTAAATCGGCACTGCCACGAGTAGTGGGGCAACGCGCAGAGTCGAGTGGGGGAGGCTTGCGCTCGACAATGGGTTGGCTCGACTAAAGATGGGGCCTAAAACAAAAAGAAAAAAGAAAAGAAAAGGAGAAGAGGCAGGGGGTGTGATAAGATTGATCAAGACCTAAGTTAGCAGTCGCGAGTCGTCGAATAATGCCCCACCTCTGTACCGCGCTCTGTGACCAGCTTCATCTCCTTTTCTGTGAACCACACCCCGTGTCCGAGGATCGCATTGTTGCGCAGGAGGCCAAAACGTCTCGCCGCGTCCCTCGAGTTCCCTCAGTCAATTTCAAAGATGTGAGTTCAATTGGGTGGAGACGTTGGGCGAGGTGAGATTACCGAGTTTGTTGCAGAGTTTGTCGCTGGCGAAGTACGGGGTAATGGTCGGGGACTCGGGTAGACATAATAGAGTTAGAGGTTTGCCCTGAAATGGCCGGATTGATCACCAAGTCCGAGTCTCTCCTCGTCTGTCTAGATCCCTAACCGAACGTCCTCATCGCTACTGGCAAATGCCACTTCACGTCTCTTGTTACCATTATCGTTATCATTCTAAGCCCGCTGTCCGACTTCTCTCTTTTTTTGGAAGGATCTCTCGGAGGTGCGCCTCTAAGTCTCATGTTATATACCATCTCTTCGTCGGATTTCTACAACCTACTTCAAATTCCCCGAGATGCACCCCCCAACGACATCAAGACGGCCTACCATCGTACCCTCCTTCGCCTCCACCCAGACAAACAGTCCCGACTGCGTAATCACGATTCCATACTAGCCTCGGGACCCTCCAAGGCAGACACGCCCGCGGACGCGACTCAGAGTCGACTACCACTACCGCCTCCCGAGGAGGCATCGGTCGACATGGCGTTGTTGAAAGAAGCATACAGGACACTCTCGGATGTGAGTTTACGCGCGGCGTATGATGGTTTGTTGAGGCAGGAAGAACACGAACACGGGCGATCGTGCGGGCCGAGACCGGCGCAGGTCGTTTCGCTCGAGGAGTTCATCGAGGTAGAGGCGGTGACAGAGATAGGATCTGGCATGAGGGTGGAAATGGCACGCTCTGCGGAGGAATGGCGTTATAGGTGTCGTTGTGGTGGGACGTATCGCATCACGCAAGACGATTTGGAGAACGGGACGCATCTCATGGGTTGTGAGAGTTGTTCGGAGGTGATATGGGTTGGATATGAGGAGGTGGTGATCTCGGAGGATGGGCACGAGCACGAGGAGGGGTCGTGACGCATTGGACTGAGGACTCATCTGGCAAGTTCGGGCGACAGCTTGGATTCAATTCCGTGACTTTTTGCACCCAGCTTAGCAAACAAGATCAAAGTTGAACTTGACGCCAAACCATCAACGAGGTTGAGATTTGCCGCTCCTGTTGATGTACAAGTTCGACGCTCCCCTCAGTCGGCACCTCTGCATAGTCCACTTTTCCAGACGAAGACCTCGATAAACAAGTTGCAGACCTACATGCTCAGCTTTACTGAGATTGAGACAGGCGCGTTGTTTGCAACAACCCGAATGGTACGGTCGATAGGGTCTTGCGATGCGCTGACTGGGCGATGCACAGGCCACCCGGATCACAGCAGGGACGTCCGGGTTACGGGACATTGCCGGGATGGAGCGGATATGTCAGTCCCACCGCATATCCGCGGCCTCAATCTCGACGACCGACTCGAGCCACTCGGAAATTCCCAAGGCGTGGTCGGCCAAGCCAAAGCCCGCAAAGCAGCTGCTATGATTCTCAAGATGGTGGAAGAGGGACAGATAGCGGGACGTGCCATCTCGTTCGCTGGTCCAGATGGGCAAGACAGCCATCGCACTCGGTGCGTTCTAGTCGACGTTATGAGTAGGATGTCCCCCTGACCCCCCGTCCTAGGTATGGCACAGACGCTCGGCGCGGACGTCCTTTTACGATGATCGCTGGCAGCGAAGTCTTTTCGCTCTCCATGTCCAAAGCTGAAGCACTCACGCAAGCAACTCGGAAAAGTATCGGTGCACGCATCAAGGAAGAAACAGAATCATCGAGGGAGAGATTGTCGAAATCGACCAAAGCCTTACAGGGGTACGTTTCCCAAATTGAATTCTGGGTGAACCCTCTCGTGACTGTTTGTGCAGACGACAAAAACGAGAAAATGACTATCGAAACGACGAATGTGGAGACGATATATGATCTTGGAACGGAAATGATTAACGCACTATCGAAAGAAAGGTACTCGCCGGGATGTCGTCGTCATCGACAAAGCTCGGTCGCTCCTTTGCCTGCTCTAGAGATTATGATGCCATGGGTGCAGATGTAGCTTCATAACTATCTACCTGCCCAATCCCTATATCATACAAGTTCCATCTGGCAGACGAAGTTCGTGCAATGCCCAGAAGGCAAAATACCAAAGCGCAAAGAAGTCGTTCACATAGTCACTCTCCACGAAACTGAGTCATCAACGGCAGAATACAAGGTTTCCTCGCTCTCTGCCGGCGAAACCGGCGAAATGAAACCTGAATTACGAGACCAAATGAACACCAGTCGCTGTACGGCGGGAAGATGGCAAAACGGACAACATTTCCGGCGTCGGTTTTTCCTCTTCGCGCATGATTGACTTGCTAACAGCCTGTGTCGCAGGCATTGTTCATTGATGAAGTCCAAATGCTCTGACACTGAATGCCTCTCGCTCCTGAACTGGGCATTGAAAAGCGAGCTCTCGTCGTTGGTCATCGTGGCATGTCGAGGATACGAGGTACCAACATGTGCGGTCCACATGGTCAGCTCGATCACGTCTTGATCATCAGCACGAAATCCTGCACGGATGACGACCTCTAGCAATCATGCAGATGTCCATGGTCCTCGTATTTTGTTGAGGACTGGCTGACATGCATCTCGGACAACAAATGCTGAAGAAGAGGATGTAACACTGATGTCAGACCTGCTGAATGTCCTGATGAAAAGGAGTTGGGGTGAGTGGATAAGAGGCACAGGTGGAATGTGGGACGAGGTCCGCAATATCAACAACCGTGGGGTGGATAGTGTACAGTAAAGCAGGTCTGCATGAGTGTGGCGAAAGGAACTTGACATTAAGAACAATTGATCATGATACATTGTACAGAATATTCTACTTCATCTTCCTTGAGGAGGTTCCTTCCCCTCCACTGTCTGGAGTGCCTGAAGATGACAATAAAAGTCAGTTACATGGTGCTGAGAACCAATTAGGAGATTTACCTCAACGCAGTCTAGGCATATCGAGTGAAACTGAGGCTTCCGCTTCCACTTCCGGCGCATGTCTTGAAGTACATGACATGGCTGTGTACCGCTTGATCGAACGATTGATGGTATTGGTAAGGATCAAGCCCGATCCGCTCTGGTTCCCTGCCGCAAATTCTGTCGCATGTACGAAAAAGTGGTCGAGCATTGAAAAGAAATAGTAGAGGGTGATGATGACAGCTAGAAAGGCGATGATGAAGAGGATAGTGGCGGCAAGCGGCGGGTCTGACATTATCACATTAGTCTTTGATGAGTCATGTGTGATGTTTGATTAATTTACCCTTTTGGATATCCAATTTGTCAGCAATGAGGTAACCACTCCATAGAACCTCCAACACATAGCAGCCATGATATCCAGCACGCCATGCTCCAATGCATCTTTTCTGCTTTTGGCCAACAGTAACACTGTGCACACCACCAAACAATGTAGATCCTGAGGCCCCTGATAGAACGCCAAAGTGTATCGCAAGATAAGGTATGGTGTTTGGTGACCCGAACCATGTGCCGACCAAAATGACCGTGAGACTGTTTATGATAAGGGTTACAACAAATGCTTCGAGGAACAAAAGAAACCAGTGGTCATTGGCTGGCTCCTGTGTGGAGTCATCTCCATGGTGGTTGCAGTCAGCGGTGGTCAACGGTAAGGACATGTTGGATATGCAGCTGATTGGGAGCATTGGCCCTAAGAACTTCAGGTAGATATAGGTGTCGTGCGGGAAAGATTTGTAATCGTTTTGTTGGGCTCATTCTCAACTTGACCGACTCCAAGTCATACCAATCTACAGTAAACTCACATTTTGAAACAGGCTGTGACCAGCAATCAGTGGCATCACTCATTATGTCAATCACATGTCGTCTTGCATGCATAGTGATTTTCCAGTAAAAGGTCTGTATGTGATACGTCATCTACTGTCGTCCGTGCAGGATTTCGTGCTGACGATCAAGATGTGATCGAGCCTAACCTAACCCTAAGCTTGCGGAGGTTTGGACAGAGGATGACAGCACAAGCAAAACTAGCCTGTTTGAGAGGACTAGGCTGGTTGTTGTCCAAGACAATACGCATCTGGACGACAGAGTCGCCAAGGAGTCTGCCGCGCCCTGTGGAACGGTCTACAGCGGAGACGAATGAATTGTACGCAGCCTGTGAGCAAAGATGAATTCTCTTGAAAAGGCGTTTTTGTGCAGGGAGCGACCATGACTTGCAAACGAGTGCGCAAGTTCTAAGGAACTCTGCATCGACGATGCCGTCTTCGAAGCTCACGATCTCAAGAATGTCCAACACGACCTCGGGCGGAATACCATGTGCCGGGACACGAAGTGCTTGGGAACTGGCAGGGAACTTAGGGGGAAGAGGTGCGAGGGCCAAGTCAAAGGA
>JBBPNO010000280.1:0-32271 GCA_038090915.1 Boletus eberwhitei
CGCGTTCGAGAAATGATCAAGTGTATGGATCTGTGGATCTATCTCTTACGTTTTGCGCTACCCCTTTGATCAGGGACTCTGCGTCGATGCACATGTACTAAGCGAACACGAATGAAAATTTACCTCACGTGCATCGGTCCGGCTCCTGATATCGATGGTGGTTATGCATGCTTTACCGATGGAAATCCTTGTTGCTTCGCTTCCCTCCGTCGGCTGCAAGCTTCGTCTTCCATCGGATTATCCCAGCGGGTGAATGCACATGCGCATCGCTCGCGTGACGTATGTCATTAGTGCACGCCCGTCAGTGTATACACGCCTTTGAAGGATCGGCGGATGCGAACAAGGTCCGTTGGCACGTGTCTCTCCATCGGCTGCTCCAACACATACTTCAGGTTCTAGCCGATGGTGCCAACCGACGAGCGGCCGACGCACCTAGGATAGGTATGGCCCCGATGGTACCGAAGATGATATTCCATGAAGGGCGCTGGCCGACACAGTTGTGTTCGGCCGATGTGGACTGTACATTCAAGTTCCCGGGGTAGCCTTGTGCAACGTGATATCGTCGACCCGGGTGGCTTAGGAAAATATAGTCGGACCGCGGAACCAAGATATCTGACAACGCTCCGAATGTACTCCCCCATCACGGTGGAGTTCGCGGTACGGGATGTCTAGAGTCCGTATCAAGTCGGGGGTTGGTCACTTTGCGCCAGTCCGCGCTTCAAGAGTTCCACCAACCCCCACTCCCGGGCCGAGCCGCAGGAAGCGTGCCATTCCGGCTTGTACTATGCGACACGTGCAGTTGGGACGACGGGAATTCCCAGATCTAATCTCTTGTAGTGGGTAGATTCGATCAGGGCCGATTTCAAGAAACAGTGCATGCCTGGACACTCACCATGAGGAAACGCCAAGGTCTCCCACCAGCAGCTTGAATGTGAAGACAAATCTTCAATTTTGCCAGACTCAGAGGACGGTAGTTCAAGTTCAAGTTGGAAATCGAACATGCGGGCTTGACATGATAAGTCGTGTGCGACGCAAATGATTTCCGCAAATAATGCTGGTAGCGGAATTGGTAGTTGGCTCACTTGACTTCTAGGTGCAGTAGGTGAGACAAAAGCTAAGTCATAGGGAAGGGAACACTGCCAACAGCGCGGAACTATGTCAAACAGTTCAATTGTATATACATTCGAGCGCTACGTCGCGCAACATTATATGTAACAAAAATCGTAAAGTGGAACATATCATAGACCTAGAGTAATGTTGAAAACAGTGCAATCGAGAGAGAAAGGGAGATAGGATTCGATGAGGGTACAAATACAGGCTACAAATATAGCAACACAAGTGCATGCGAATATTTGTACAATTAGTTGAAACGTCCGTCTCGAGATCTACATCATTTGATTATTCGACTTCATCGACACTCATCATTATCCGACAACGACGCCGATGACGACAGGCAAGTGGAAGGAAAAAGTCACCGTGCCAGTATTCGCGCGAGCCCCCAAAAGCCACGGACCACGTCTTGCCCGGGACCGTTCGGATGCGCAGGCCTGGGTCGTTTCCACGCAGGCTGACGTCTCGCCCTCGGTGCGCAGCTATGACACACGTAAGACGGTGATCCGCCGTGAATCTTTCTCGTCTTGCCATGTCTGATCAACATCGTCGTACATGCGAATCAGCGGCGCTTCTGGAGCGTGGGGGGTTGCGGGAGTGGGAGGGCGATGCGTACCCATGTTTACACGTCAACCAGCAATGACTGCACGTTTTTGGGTGTTCGCTGCTGAAAATGCACCAGCGCGAATAACAATCTTGCGCCGTGTCCATGTAGACCAGCGACTGTGGCATCAGTCCGTCATTCCTTTGTTCGAATGCGAGGATGGGAAAGGTGACCGACCTCGTCGGAGCCCGTTTTCTCGTTGTCGCGGAGAGACGTATCATGAAAGAGTGGTTCACGCTGGCGACATTTGGAACAAGTGCGGATGGGGACGACAAAGTTGCACATCGCTATTCCTGACGATGAACATCACAACCATTTCAAGTTACGAACGGACAACGGGCAATACGCACCTGACAATTCCAACCGATGCTTTTCCACCTCGACTATCTACCGTAAGTACTGGGGACAGAAGCGTATGCAGAACAAGACGGATCGAGTCGGAGCACAGGGGGAAACGAAAAAGCTGCCCAACCACAACTTATATCGGATGGGGCTATTCGGAACAATTATTGGTGAATCACAATCATGCCGGATCATCCACGTTCATCTAATAGCATAGGAGGCGTTCCACGCAGAGCACTTTTGCTTTCTTAGCCAAATGGAGACAATAGGCGCCGACAATGGCTGTTCCCGTCAACCAGTGCGCGGGCGAGGCTCACTCCGATATCACCTTTCCATCATGCCAAGGCCAGACGTCCACCATCTAGACTCCACATGCACTGATTTACCCAAGGGAAAACCACTCTGGTACCCAAATCTAGTCTGGATACATCTCCTAGGGTACACTCCTGAGTCGACCTCTGCCAAGCGGACACCGATATGTTCGGCTGGGCGATGCTGCATTGCCTGTTGACAGTGTCCGTACGTCGTCATTGTGAGTCTGGGCGGAAGGCGTAAAGCGGCGCGCGTGTACATCCGACTGCAAGAGCGCAGTAAAGCACTGAAAGGCAGGTCTAGACGGTCCCCGAGGCTTTTGGTTTCAGCCAATACCGTATTATCCCCGAGTTTCCATTACAAATCCCACTTTCTCCAATTGCAAGAGACAAATCGGAAGATGGTAATCCTTACTGAAGCACTTCAGTGAGTAGTAAGACATTGACGCGGTTCAGGACCCCCATGTGTGTGTTCAATCGCTCTATCGCAACATACGAGAGTGTACCATGGACACTGTGGGATGTACCGTTGCTCCCATTGGCCTGGGAAACAAGGCACATAGTGGTAGGCGAGAGTGGGTCAAGTCACGTCCAATCATTGGAGTCGTCGGATAGGTTCAGGAGGTACTCGGCGGGGCCTGCTCAATGTCATGCATTCCATTATGTTTGAACCATCCTGACGTTCACCAATGACTGAAGGACTGACTACTCACATCGTGATTCACTGGTCCTGGAAAAGTGATATGACGGCTTGTGGTGTCCCCTTTCCGATCCGGCTACACTAATGGACGTCTGACAATTGGTGAGGAAAAAGGAAGCGCATACAACAAACATCATGGATCAATTGACGTCGATGCTCCCTTCCGTCGGGAGGCGTAGCTTACCGGTGATGTTTCAAACTGCCCGGCAAGATTTCCTGTAGTATCGCAAACCCTGGATCGGTCGCTCGGTTGCCAACCCAATGGTTACTTGAAGCGTGAGACCCCATTCTTGAGTGCACGACAGGAGCGGTTTGGATGGATAACTTGTGAATCTCCAATTGCCAGGTCGTCGCACGATACGTGTCAGGTGGCTCACTTCACCAGACCGTCCAAACATGACATGCTTGACATTCGGATTGTCCCGGGCCCAATATCTGGTCGGTGTTACGAAGATCGAAACGTCCAGCTCCGTATAACCCCGAGGACGTCGCTGTGCGCAACACTTTATGCGTTTGCCGGTGCGCGGCCTTGAGAGAAATCCACCTATGAGGACGAGTTGAGTAAGTAAGCAGCGATAACAACAGCGTGTTACCGCGATGTGATCTAGGCCTTGAAACATCCTCTACGTCAATTTCCCCGAGCCCCAATGCACACTGGACCCATCCCAGTTGAGTGTAAAGGTGGGAAAAGCTGTTTACCGTCCACCGCGACTTGGAGCAGACTGATCAGCAACTTGCTCGTCGGAACATCGCCACACCTACACTTCTGACTGGGCAAAACGTCAGCAACCTTGGAAGTCAGACAAGGCGAATACGACCCAGATAGCATGTAATTCTGCTACAAACACATCCTATGTGTACGTTTTTCTGTGACTGGATCAAGCGCAGGCTCTTCAACCTGAAGTTCGACCAGATGGTTTCGCTAACGCAGTACTGCGACCAGGATCCCGCCGGCCGTTCCACTCAAGGAGCAACTTTAATTAATCCCAAAAGGAGGCACTAGTCAAGCTTTCAAGTTTCATTCCGACAACCTACGATGTAGTACGTGGACCTTTTTTCACGATGATTTTCAGAGTCGCAACGGGTCTAGCAGCTCTCTTGGTATGTTCTCTCCTTGAACCAAGCTCATCGACGTCCCCTCACCCATCTCATTTACAGGCTGTGTTTATCTACCGCAGTGGTCGCGTTGGCTGGAACCACATCCTCACCGCCCCCAGCCTCCCAGACGCCTACTATGTCGGCGGCAACTGGACCTCCCACTGTTCCGTCGTCAAAGACCCTTCCTCCAATGACATCAACTTTTGCGAGGACATTTCCTTTTGGGATCACCACGACGCCCACGGCGCGCTCACCAACCGCCTCGTCCTCATCGGCTGCGACCCCAACCGGAAAGCCTGGAACACCGTCATGGGTCCCCTCCAAAACCCCAATCCGCGTGGTCACCTCTTTCTCTACGTCCCCGGCACCGACGTCGTCCACCGCGTCACACTCAAGGGATACCCGACTACACACGACTTTCACCCCCTCGGCATGGAGATCTACCCCTCTCGCGACGGGTCCCCGTCCAACCTCTTCATCGTCAACCACGCACGCGCACAGACGACCATCGAGCAGTTTGTGCTCGATCCGGCGCGCCTCACAGAGGCGCGGTACGTCCGCACCCTTCGCTCGCCGTACTTTGTGTCCCCGAATGCGATCGCGTTGACGTCCCCGACGAGCTTTTATGTGAGCAACGATCATCTCCTGACGCGTCGTCTCCCGAACCCAATCGGGCATGTCGTTCCCCTCGTCGAAACCGTCGTTGGGCTTCCGTCGAGCTGGGTCGCCCACGTCTCTATCCACGAGTCCAACCCCAAGCCTACCGACGGCGGTGCCAAGACGGACGCGGACGATTATATGCTCACGCATACCTTTGCTGCCCTCGGTATCGCCTTTGCCAACGGTGTCGCTCTCTCGCCCTCCCATACCCACCTCGCCATCGCCTCCACCTCGCTCGGCCTCGTCCACTTTTACACCCTCGACATCGTCACCAGCTCCAGCACCACCGCGCCTTCCCTTTCCTTCTCACACTCCGTCCCCGTCCCTTTCTTCCCCGACAATATCGCCTACGACGACGACGGCGCCCTCATCGTCACTGGCCATCCCCACTTCCCCTCCCTAATCGGCATAGCGGCGAACGAGACTGGGGCGACCGCACCCAGTTGGGCCGTGTCGCTCACGCCGACGTCCGACACCGCCCGGTCCGTGTCGGACGAGAACGCACGCGTGCCGTTGTCTGCGTACAGGTTTGTTCCTCCCGCGACGACGCACGAGGTGGAGACTCTTTTCCAGAGTGATGGGTCTGTGTTTGGATCTTCGTCGACAACATTGAGGGATGCTAGGACGGGTGCGATCTACGTTGCGGGGTTGTACGAACAGGGCATGCTTATTTGTCGACCTTGAACGATGTATGTTCTTGATAATGCACGCGACGTAGAAACGTTGGGTGCACCACACACTGATACGTCCTGGTCATTTCATTAAGACGTACAAAAGACATGTATCTCAGTAAAGGGAGAGAAAGCTACGGTATATCCTGAACGAGAGGCGTATACCTGTCAAAGACATATCAAACTACGTAGAACTAATGGGATACGAAAAACACTGTCAACGAGGGGACAAGGAGGGGAAAAAATAGGGAAATAGGAACTTGGAGTGTCGCCTATGCGAATAAGGAAGACGATATACACCTATGGCGCTCAATATACCTTAGCACACCATTTAATGAACGTTAACCGGATAGGCAAGGGAACGAGATAATGGACAACATCGTCATCAAAAGAAATTTGGTAGAAATGATCTGCGAAAAGAAAAATGTCAATCGGCGGTACCCGTGAGCACTCAAGAAGCACACGCACACAGCGCCCATTCCAATCGCGAATGCCGCGACACCCCATGCAACCGACTTGGTTCTGGGTTCTAGTTGGAACCGGGATACACGCTTATTTGTCGCGATCTTCCGCTCCTCGGTCTCGGGCTCCTTGAAATCGAACCGCAGCTCTTCCTTGTTTTCCTCTTCCTTTCTTTCCCTCTTCAATGGTGCAGGTGCCAGCGCCGTGTCAGACATGGGATTGTCCGTCTGCGTCGTTTGAAGATCACGTTCGGCTTTCAAGCGCTCGATCAACTCCTTTTGTTCCGCAATGTCCAGCGTCATGCTCGGCTTTGCAAGCTCGATCGTCTCCGCTTCCTCTTCCACGACTGTCTCATCCGATCCCATAGGCGTCGTGGCTTCGGTCACGCGAACAGCGCGGGCAATTCGCACCGATTTCGGTGATTTAACGGAAACTGTCTTCGGAAGGGGTGCCGGACTCTTTGTGCGTGCAGACCGGCGTGGCGGTGGTAAACTACTACTCGACTGTTGTGCGGGAGGCTGTGCAGGGGTGGGTGCGGGGGAGGATTCCTTCCGTCGCTTGGGTGTGGGCATCGTCATCGAGGGTGCGGGTGTCAGCAAAGCCTTGGCAGGACTCGCGACGGGTGACGATGGCGGAACTGCCTTCGGAGTTCCCTTGTTCGTCGACCTCCGATAGGTGGTTTTCGGATCTGGTGTGGCTTTGGTGATATGATGAATCACGTCATGCAAGAGATAGTCATCTGCAAACTGGGGGAGGAGAGCGATCGAGGGACTGATCCAGGTGCCTGCGAGACGAACGATACCGGGTTCGCGCGCGGAACCATTGTTACCGGCGAGGTCAAAGGCTTCTTTTGCCCACTGGGTTTCTTTGCGTTCGTCGAGCTCGCTGGCATCGGGGAAGGCGGCTCGGAACATTGTAGTGAGGCTGATAGCGCCGGTGTCGTAGCGGCGGAGGATGAAGGCATGGCCTGAGGGCTGAGCGGGAGGGTTAAGACGGGTGAGAGTTGGAGTGGGATATCGGACGTACAGTTGGGATTTTGAGACGGCCGACCTGGTGTGACGTCAGGGGTAAATAGGAAGAAAGACGAGAGAGGAAAGCGCGCACCAAAACTTCATGGCCATCGCGATCGAGTGACTGATATTTCACAGGGGGCCATTTGGACATGTCTACTGTCCGTTGGGTATGAGTATAGAACTATAACAACGAGACAAGAAACGCACGAGACTTGAGGTTCGCATTTTGATATTTTACGGGCAATTCGGGTCTGTGTGGTGGCATGACTGAGGACAGCAACAATGAATCAACGTGCAACTCGTTCAAAACGCGTCCAGCCCATGGGAAATTCAACAGCCACCTTTTTCAAACTCCGATACCGCGTCAAATAAAAACACGCGCCAATCAACCAGTGTCCACTGTAGCTGTCATTGCGCTCTGACTCTAATAATGCAGACTTTGAACTTCCTGCTGGCAGCCTTCGGAAGTTGAACAGGTTTTCAAAATATGCGTCATGTGTTATGGAAAGTTACGGGTTTTCGACACACTGTGATACTGACTAGGGAAAGACGTGTCATGAGCGGGTATGGGCTATACTAATAGGTATGTGTTATAAGGGAGTCGACTGTACAGCAGAGCTGCTAACTGTCAAATTGTGGCGAGAATGTCCGCCTTTCGGACGCTTGGTTTTTACATTTATGTAGAACAAAGGAAGTGCTGCGGCAGTGCGGATCAATCCTCATCAATCGTCTGGCGATATAAAGAGTGCCTTGTCAATTGCCTTGGTACAACAACTCGGCTCCATGCCCCTCCCAGATCGCTCCGACGGTGTCACTCATCGCAGGCTCGACGGCGTGGTCCAGAAATTCGCCAACAATGATTTGGGTGACGTCTCCGATCTAAATTATAGCGTGCTCCTGATCGCTATCATTGTCAACTCTAACGGTGGCTTGGGCACAACGTGCCTCAGCCTTCCGCGAGCAAAAAAGCCGATCAATACCCATGGAGAGTTACGACGTACGCTCGATTCTGCTTGGAAGCGCAATTTATACCGCGAGATTCGAAACCTCGGTACTACGTGGCTCAGATCCCTGTTCAACATTTATTGACGATTTGATGATCATTCCACATGTAGCTATCCTCAAAGCACCAGCAATGGTACCGGAGCCACCAGCACCGGGTCCCATAACGGAAATTGGCGAGTACTCAACTACCGTCCGACCAGAACCATACAGAATGGACTAACGTCCTCGGATAGATCAAGCTCAAGGCTTACCGAGATCCTTCGAGGCAAAGCACCATGGCCCAGCTGTCCGTGATGGCTCCTATGAGTATTTGGCACACAACGAGAAGTCGTTTAAGAACTTAGAGAGTGGGACCGGGCTCCTCGGTACTACGCCAAGTTCTGTTCCATCGTCCAAAGTTCGGGAACAGGCAAATCAAGGATGCTGGCAGAGGTAAATGAGTGCTCGTTTCACAACCATATGCGGCTGCTGAATCAGTTCGTAATCAAGCAAGTAGGGTGTCAGTGATCTACATGAACTTGCGAACAGGATGTCGTGGGTTTCCCTGTGCGTGATACAATTTCATTCAGCATATTGACCAAATTCCCCTCTACTGTAGAGGCATACCAGACTGTCTGGTGTGCCTATGAGTATCTCTCGAACAAATACACCACTCGCAGTGCAAGGTAAGCATTATGCATCAGGTCGGCCAGATGTGCAACATGAGCTCTCTGAGGACCACTGCCAGCGTTGATTTCTTTCGAAAGCTTGCTGAAACATGAAAAGGTATGGGTATGTTACTCTGCACTGCAAACTAATTTGAGAGCCTTCTGTAGATTCATGCTGATCTCGTCCAAAGCCTCCCTCAACAACCCAGCGCACCGACAAAGGTTTCTTCCATGTTGGATGGGCTTGATGGCCACAGAGACAGCCTAGGCTGATAAAACCACTGAGAAGCTGGGAATGCTCTCCTTATCAGGTAAATATTTTCACTCGTGTCAGAGAACTTGTGGCTGAGTAATGCCCATCTCGCGAAGATATTCCCCGACATTGGCTCCGGCCCATGTTGGTTGACGAAGCACACCCACTCACTGGCAGCCCAACCATTCCAATTCGAGATGGATATTGCCCAGCAGTCAATTTTTGTAGAGCAATGAATGATGACATGTATGCAAAGAATCATGCTGTCTGGATCATATTCACCTCGACGACTTCCAAGGTTGCCGACTTCTCGCTCTCCAATCAGAAATGTAGGTGTGGTAATGTCTTCACGAACTTGCTAATCATCTATCAACTCTGAAGATAACTCTGCTCGCGTCGCGGTGGATGGTGAACAGCTTTTCCCACCTTACACTCAACTGGGATGGGACCAGAGTGTGAAATTGATGTGGAGTACGTTTCAAGGCTACATCAAACTGGGCTATGGGAGACCATTGTAATATCCTTTCGCTTTCAAGTTGTTATCGTTGCTTACTTAAGGCGGCCCTATGTGGTGGATGTCATTGGGATGGGTGACCAGGGTATGGATATGACATTCGACCACGGCTGGCCCGGGAAAGGCACCTGAGTGCATAACATGGTACGATGAGCCCCCCGCACCGTGTTCCGGTCGCAAATTTTGATGACTTCTGTTGCCAGCATGGTCCCTGCCATCTTGTGGCCAAGCGACAGTAAACAACACCATTGGTCTTTGAACGCGAATGGCCGTGGTGAACGTATATTATAGACGTCGACATACCAGCACATGAGAGTCCATGCAGCCCCCAAACTCGACAATTGTTATCTTTACTAGACAGGCTGCTCCGTCTTACGCCGAAGCCAGCACCACCGAGGATCTAAATATCCTATCTATTCCATTATACATCATCCCCATTCCCGTGCCCGCTTTCCGTCCCCCACCCAGTCTGCTACCCGCCCAACAGCTCTGACCGCCCTGCCAACGCCTCCACCAAATTCTTGACACCCGCCCACCACACCTTTTTCCCCCTCCGATTCTTCATATCTGCATGCTTCACCATCGCTTGTACAGGCACCCACTCCAACGTGCTCCCCTGGATCGTAATCACAGCCGCACTCTCCTCGGGCGCAACCTTGACCCGTCCAGGCTGCGCCTGCAACCGCGCGTGGTGGTCCTCCAAAAAGGACATGCAGCGGAGGGAGAGACGCGTGGCGCGGGCGCGGTCCATGGGGGAGGGAACCCCGCCTTGGAGGGTGTGCCCGAGGGAGGCGGAGCGCGAGTCAAAGAGGGCGCCACCTTCTTCTTTGAACATCTTGGTGATGACGTCGGTCGAGTAGACCGTTGAGGCGCATTCGTTTCTGTTGTAAAGAAGAAGTTGGGTATGAGAGCAGGGGGGAACGGAGGAGGACGTACCGGATGACGAGACGGCCTTCGCTCTTTCCTTTGGCGTCCAGCCCGTAGCGCAGCTTGAGGAACTTGACGTCGTCGCGTAACGAATCGAGTTCCATCCCCTGTTCCGGTGTATACACCAACGACGCACCGGTCTTATCATTGCAAACCGAAATCCAATGAGTGTCCTCATACAAGACCAGGGGCCGAAAAAGGAAAACATACCGCCAACGCACCCATCGTCGCAATGTACCCACACTTGCCACCCTGCGTCTCGACGACGAACACCCGATTGCGACTCGCCGACGCACTCTGCTTGATCGAATCACACGCATCCACGAGCGCGTTCAAACTCGTATCACTCCCCAAACTAAATTCAGTCAACGGCACATTGTTCGAGATCGTTGCGGGGAGATGCACCATCGGGATATTGAACGACGGGTACAACTTGCGTGCATTGTCGAGGATCAGCAGGGCGTTGAACGCTTCGAACCCTCCGATGAACATGAGGGCGTTCAGGTTGTGTTCTTGGAAACGGGAGGCGACGGCGCCGAGGTCGACGTCGGGGAGGGTGCGGTTTGTACCGAGCTCGGAGCCACCGCGAGCGGTCCAGCCGTCGACGCCGAGCCAGGAGAGTTCGTGGATATTGTCGTCGAGGAGACCGCGGAAGCCGTTGTGCACGGCTAGTGGGGTGTGTCCTTGTTTGATACAGTAACGGACTGCGGCACGTGTTGCAGCGTTCATCCCTCCAGCTGGGGCACCGATGCTGCGATACGGTGGGAGTCAGCCTGGTATCATTGTGCATGGATTGGTGGGAGCGCTTACTGCATGATGGCAACCCGCATTCGCTACACAGACGGTCAGATGGGATGGACTTGTTAAGAATGCTATAACTGACTTGCGTTTCTGGCAACTGTTTCTCGGTGTAGAGAGTCGACGTAGTGAAAAAGTTTTCCAGGCACTCCAAGAATTCGGGGTCACGCAAGGACGTTGCTTTGTCGAAGTCCTTTGCTGCAATCGCGTCTGCGACTGCCTTGGTCTACGTTGAGAGTATTTATTGAGCATATATGCGCCGAGTTGTGAGTGAAATTGTACCATCGCAACAGCTTCCATGAGAGGCACGCGAGTGATCTTGTTTTCACGAACTCCAATCATGTAGGAAGGCGTGTCAGGGGTAGCCTCAAGTAGGGCATTAACGGCTTCGACGCCTTGCAACGTAGGCTACGGGGGATGGGTTATCACAATGTTTTTCTGGCAGGAACACGTTGTCTCACCAATGTGCGGTCAAGTGCACAAGGTTTGCCTCCGCGTTGTGTGTGTCCGAGCGTGGTGACACGCGTGTCCAGGCCGAGGCGTTCGGTCAGAACGTCTTTAACGTAATCGACACGAATAGGCTGGAGATTGGCATCGTGAGCGCCTTCGGCAACAATGACGATTGTTTTGCGCTTCCCGATTTGACGGTGCTAGGGGAGGGTTAGACGGTGGATGGTGGATGGCGGACAAAAGACCTACACGCTGGATCGTCTCGCACATGTAATTCTCCCATGGATTTGCTTCGGGTGGGCATTCGGGAATAAAAATGAAATCCGCTCCACCACTATGAACGCGCGATCAACGTGGTGATCTCTAATATAGCTCAGGAAGGCTTACCTAACGCCAGCGAGCAAGGCTAACCACCCACAGTGCCTGCCCATGACCTCGAGCACAAAGGCTCTCGAGTGCGAGGCCGCGGTCGAGTTGATATTATCGATCGCTTCACAGATCCTCTGCAACGCTGTCGGTGCGCCGATGGTCATATCGGTCAAACTCATGTCATTGTCAATGGATCCGACAAGGCCGACGATGCGGAGGTGACTATGTTTGGCGAGTTGTTCTGGGGTGATTTTGCCCTGGGCGTGGAGGGACTCTAGGAGGGATGGCCATTCGGCGCGGAAGATGTCGGCGCCTGTGAGGGAACCGTCACCACCGCAAACGACGAGGGCGTCGATGCCTTCTTTGATGAGATTGTATGCGGCTGATAGACGGCCTTCTGGGGTGCGGAAGGCTTTCGAACGAGCGGTTCCGATAAGCGTACCACCCTGAATTCGATTTGATTCTCATCACACTCGACAACAAATCGCGCACGTACTTCTGCGAACCAGCCTCTTACGTCGTCGAATCCAACGCGAACGATGTAGCGACCTTTGAGGGAACGACCACTTGGAAGGTCAGAGGTACCGTCGCGAAGGAGGCCACCGTCTCCGAAGCGCAGGTTTTCGAAGAGGTTGGTTTGAGCGCCTCTGCGCGCGCTTTGGGCAGCGCCGGGATCTGCGAGAATTTCATGGTAGGGGACGTAGTCCTGCGTGTTGCCGCGAACGAGACCTTCATATCCCTCACGGACGATATATGTCTCACATCCTCTGTAGTCAGTGGACGGGTTCAGTGACGAAGGAAAGGCGGTAATAATTTTGTGTGGGAACGGCTTGTGAGAACAAGAGAGATCAATTTGGGCGAGGACCGAGGAGACTTGCCTCAGGATACCGATCTTGACGACGGAGCGGACGACAGCATTCATGCCTGCGCTGTCACCGCCCGACGTGAGGACCGCGATCTTCATGCGGGGTGGTGGTTGTGCCATTACTTTGGACGTCGAGCTGATGCAGTAGGATGCAAAGCGGCAATAGTGGCGATTCTAATACGTGACAGCGGGCACCGCAGCATTGATTCAACCAACACACTATGCGTCCTCATCGTCTCCGACGACAATCACTGTTTGCACCGAGCTCAGCTTACCCATCCTGCATGGCTCGGTCGCTGTGTCGGAAATTGAGCGCGACACGCCTTAATCGCACCGTCAAAGATATGGATGACGTAATCATGGAAAATGACTGTCTGGCTCGATATAATCTCTGCTGAGCCACTTGCACAACTGTAGCGTTGCACGACTCGCCACCGAATGCCAGATCAACCCGCACGCTGACCGCTTTGCTTTTGCTTTCCTTCTCTCATCATGTCCAACATCGCTAAAGCTATCTTTCTCACCTGTCTCGTCGCCAACTGTGTTCTCTGGTCGCAGAGCAGGTATGCGCAGCTACCACACGACTATCAACTAGCACTCCAGCGCAACACCGCTGTATGGAAACGCTTCCCATTCGCAGCCTCATTGTCTGACCTTCCAGTCAACGAAGACGAGGTGCCAACTTAGCTTATCATGACACCCGTCGTTACTCATGTCCTGTTGATCTAGTGTCGACCACTCGACTTTGAACTCGCTTCGGACCAATGTATTCATGTCCATGATCAGTGTCCAACATCAGACACAGTCCTCTCAATTCCTTATCTACACCTTTATTTCTGTGCCGACCCTTCCGTTCGACCCCTTATATTCACAGCGCTCCTCCTCTGGCTCTTGTTCCTCTTCTCCACCCTTGGAATATCCGCCTCAGACTTCTTCACTCCAAATCTTGCCGCAATTGCGCAGTTCCTCGGGTTGAATGAAGATGTCGCCGGTGTCACACTCCTTGCTTTTGGAAACGCCAGTCCGGATGTCTTTGCGACCTTTTCTGCCATGCGGGCAAACTCGGGCAGCTTGGCAATCGGTGAGCTACTGGGTGCAGCTGCATTTATCGTCTCTTGCGTTGCGGGATCCATGTGCGTCATTCGCCCATTCAAAGTCGAACGTATCCCGTTCCTTCGTGACGTCGGTTTCTTCACTATCGCGATATGCATGTTGCTTCTCATTCTTTGGGATGGGACGATAACCGCTCTCGAGTCAACAATGCTCGTCGTCTGGTATGGCTTCTATGCCTTTACTGTCATCGTCGGCGGTTGGTGGATGAGTCGTAGGGAGAGAAAGCGTCGCATCGAAGCAACTATGCGCGCAGAGTACATGGATGAAAGTCCACTTCAACCATACTCTGACGGTAATGCCCTTTCCAACTTGACATTTTGTCGTGCTCACGTTTCGTCCCCCGAAGATTCTTCACCAGCACCACCTTCAAGGGATTTGACAGTGCCGCTTTTGTACCCAATACCCACACGTACTAGATCCTCCTCCGCGCCTACTGTACCTCGTGTACAAACACAACTTCCTCCAGCACCTCATTCTCGCACTCCATCTCCAATCAGCTCTCCATCTCACCTCGCCCAAATGCCTTCCTTCTCTCTAGTCGGTGCGATAGAATTCAGACAGGTCGTAGCCTCCCTTCAAAGCCAGGCCGCTAGTTCATCCCTCAACATGTTTGATTCACCCGTTACGCCTTATGCAGGTGGCCACTATCATATTCCTCGCCGTCAGAGTCGCTCTAGCTCTATTTCTCCACGTCCACCAACCGAAACTGAAGAATGGGACGGGGCACTCGGCGTTCCCCTGAATGACCGCTCTCCAGAACTGTTCCGCACCTCTATATCAGAGGAGCCAGACCGTGAGGAAGAAGAACGGGTGAACGTGCACGAGGAGGGCGCATGTACTCCGCTCTCTATCCCTACGATACCATCGATTTCACACACGCCTGCCTCTCCGACTGAAACGCCAGCGTCGACAGAGGTCGAAGAACAGAATTCTCCAACGCGGCCTCAGGGTCTATGGCACGTTCTTACGCGGACGTGGTATATCTTGTTCCCATCCCTCCATCACTTCGGGTCAAAGACGTTGACGGGGAAGATCGTCTCGCTCCTGGCCGCTCCGGCCGTCATGGCGTTGACAATCACATTACCTGTCGTCATAACCCCCTATGGTAAGGACAATTCGCACGAGGAAAAGATGGATCGACACGAGACGCATCTGTCCGACTTCGAGGAAGAGGGAGTCGAGAGGGCATTGATAGCTGAGCATGAAGTCCAAGAAGACCTTCATGAAGTAGAGTCCAACAAGTGGTTGACAGCCGTCCAATGTATCCTTGGCCCCCTGTTCTGTGTCACTGTGTTATTCAGTACGCCATTTTCGCCTTGTGATGAACGCATTTTTTTTTGAATACTTGGAGTCAAGGTGGGAGTAGCCACATAAAGTGGCTACTGGCTGGGACTGCCGTTGGGGGATTCGTGCTTGCGTCGCTTGTGCTCACGTTTTCCAACGCGGTCTTGCTCCCTGCTACTCAAATGGCGAGATGCTGCATGGGATTCCTCGTCGCTGTCGTGTGGATCATGGCAATTGCTGACGAAGTCGTGAACGTCCTCCAAGTAACTGATTCTGAAGCTCCCCGTATGGAGTGCGCACTCATGTGGCATTGTTTTTCTAGACATTTGGGTTCATCTTTGGGCTTTCGGATGCCATCATCGGTCTCACGATCTTCGCCGTTGGTAATTCGCTCGCCGATCTCGTCGCCAACATGAGTGTCGCTGTATGTTTCCCTCACATGCTCTCTATTACTCCCCAATACACTACTCACACCCTCGTGTACAGGTATTTGCCCCCATGATGGGTTTCTCCGCCTGCTTCGGTGGTCCCATGGTCAATATCCTTCTCGGCATCGGCATCTCCGGCACCTACGTCATCAAACATTCCGGCGGAACGCCTTACGAACTCGATTTCACACCCACGCTGATCACGAGCGCGGTCGGGCTATTAACATTATTGGTGACGACGCTGGTGGTCGTCCCGATGAAGGGGTATGTCCTTTCGAGGCGGTGGGGGCTATTTTTGATTTTGGCGTATGTCGTGTTGATGAGCGTGACGTTGGCGGTGGAGCTCAGTTTGGAGTGAGTGTCGGGGTACGCCGCCTGGGGTTGGGGACCACTCGGCACTCTTGTTCTACATTTTGGGTGTCAATGGGATATATATAGTGCGTAATGTGCATGTGGATTATCAGTGACAATTACTTCAGCGGGTCCCTGGTCTGGCGGGTCACATGATGTCACGGAATAGTCACTGTTGGTCACAGGTAGAAATTTCACCTATTGTTCCTGATGAGTCAGCCTTATTAGGCCTGGTCCAAGACACTGTTGTAATGTGTAATTAGGCTTCTTTGTTTGCTTTTGCCAACACCAGCAATACCTCTTGCCCCAAATCTGCCCCAAATACTGAGCTGTTACAAGTGAGGAAGGGGGTAACCCTTTTTCCTTCCCTTGTCCTTTTCCTCCACCTCTCTTTGGGAGGATATGTTCTTTGATACAGCAGACCATTTCTTTGACCTGCCCCAGACCCCCAATGAAGAAGGCTATGCCTTCTAACTCCACCATCAACATTGCCATCATGGCAGCACAAGGTGATGAACATACTATAGGACTCAGGCTATGCTTCATTTCTCTTATTTCATATTCACCTTGTATTTCATATTCAAACAGCACCTCCTCAGCTGTGTTCTCTCATACACAGCCTTGTAGTTCCTACTTACCCTGATCCCATCTGATGATCTTGATCCTCTCTCTATTTAGTATTTATATCAACTGGCCCTGAAGAAGCTTAACACTATATACTGTACAGTATAGTCATTGCTTCTTTCATGTAAAACCTTAGAGTCTCTTTGGTAACCCAAATGTTGGCAATATTTTTGAATGACTTTGTTTGGTCTATTACAGATGCTATGGCTTTGTGTTCTGTTTTTGTAGCAGAGACTGAACCTAAAATATCCATGCAAAGTGAAATCTATCTATAGGACTCTGATTTGGCAGTACTGCATCATGTCGATAGTCCCTGGTTCAACTGATCTCCAAGTTGAAGTGTGAAAAGCATTGCTCAAAGGTATTCTAAAAGTTATTTAGGATCTGCTCACCACTCTTGGTGAGATCATATCGGAAGTCCAGTGTGAGTGCACACCATATTATACCTCTGCCCTTTTCAGCCACCCCAAACGCATCCGATCTGAACTTGGGGTCCACAAGAAGGTGTTTTGGAAGATTATTGCTGAACTACAGTTGCTGGACATCACAGACTCCAAGAATGTCATACTAGAAGAATAGCTGGTGATATTTCTAAATACGTGTGTCACTGGACTGATGATACAACATGTCAGGGAGCATTTCCAGTGCTCAAATGACACCATATCTCAGTACTACCTTACAAAGTCTGTTCATGATTATCTGAGTCTGATCATTTGATAGGTATTTAAAAAAGATGTACAACATCTTTTTGAGTCCACCATTTTATCAGAAGTATGTCCAGTTTCCAGCTGGAGACATTGTTTTCCCCAAGATCCAGAAAGATCCCAAATTCTACCCCTACTTTCAAAATGCTATCAGAGCCATCAATGGGAGTCATATTCCCATCACACCACCAGCACAATTACATGGACAATATTGAAACCGGAAGGGCATCCTCTTACAAAATGTGTTGTTTACCTGTGATTTCAATGCCATGTTTACATACATGCTCTCAGGTTGGGAAGGGTCAGCCACAGATGTGCATATATTTGACTCTGCTATGTCATGTGGTCTCCACATTCCATATGGAAAATACCTTCTTGCTGATGCTGGCTATCCATTGCTGCCTCAACTCCTTGTTCCTTATTGTGGTGTTCGCTATTATTTCACCAAGTGGGATCACACAAATATACAGTATATTGTTACTTGTTTATTATTTTAATTTTCATCTAAGCTAGTATGTATGTGTTCCAGCCCCCAAAATCATAAAAAGTTGTTCAATCTCCGACATGCAATGGCACGAAATGTTATCAAGCATACATAGTTTCAATATTTTAAAAATGCTGTTTCCGAATTCTCCATCTCCCCATCAAATATGATCTTGCCATCCAAGCTAGTTTACCTGCTATGCTTGCTTGTCTACATAACTTTATTTTCACTCACTTACCCCTTGACAATGATCTCACAGATGCTGCTGATGATAATGAAGTTACCAAGAATGATTTTGACATGCAAGACCTGGAAGATGAAGCTGAGGTGGAGATGGTAGATAGAAATACAGATCGCAGCACAGCAATCAATATGCACAACAACATTGTGCAATGCATGTGGGATGATTATCAATTCATTCTCCATGATCTTGATGTATTTGACTTGGATAATGATGCTTTAACAGATGAGCTTGATAGCATGTATCTGTAGTTACTCGTTAAATAACTGGCACAATTCTTCATTGCATGTTGTATATACTAGAGGCTATATTGGCATAGTACAATAGCTGGTAATGAAACAACAATACTGATGTTAAGAGGAATCCAGAATAGAACAGTAGCGTGCATCATGTAGAGATGTGATATATTACAAGTGGGACTTGTCATCCTCAAGCAACAGGAGGATCATGGCAGCACCAGCACGGCTGGTGTTTGCAAGGTGTACAAGTATAAATATCTTGTGCTCAGCAGGCAACTTGTTGCTGAGTGTGGTCACCATGTGAGTGACATCCTTTAGAATATTCAGAGGATCAACAAATGTCCTATTAATTGAATTGCCAAGGTGGTGGATTGTTGAATTGACCTACTGGAGAGTGAGAGTGGTTGTATTTCTTCCTGTTGTATTTTTCTGCCCTGCAGTGCTATGACCAGCCACACTATGACCAGCTGTACTATGACTAGCCATGCTACTCGCAACAACACTCCACTGATTGGCAGACGTGCAACTATGCTTAGTTCCATGGTGTGTAATGGCAACAAAGGACATGGTTGTTGTACTAATAGTTGAAGTGGGTAGATCCAATGGTAAAAAAAGGAGTGAGTTGTTATCCATGTCATCTGGTGATAGTGAAGAAAGAGGGTGCTTCAAGTTGTTGGATGACTGGGGCAAGGAGTGGGATGAAAAGGATGCAAGTGGGTGGACTAATGTGAGCAGAGGACCACCAAATGAACTGATGGCAGTGGTGGTTGATGTAACAGCATTTACAAGTTGCTGGCTTTGATTGATGATAGAAGGGGTGATGGCTGGTAGGGAGGATGGTGAAACTGTGGTGGTTGTGTTGTTTACATCATCTTTGTTTCACTCAATAGCTTTGGGCTGCATAGCCCCTTCTTGAAATGTGTATGCATCAGTTGTGACACCCTCTGGTAGGATATCCTCCATTTTCTCAAGGTATTTCCATTTCTTGTTTGTGAAGCCCTTGAAGCTGGAATATTGCTAGAAAGACTGATTAAATAATGATGCCAAAATGACCATTGGATGAAACATACCTTTTGAACAATATATTCATTAAAAATAGTGCAGGCTGCTGGTCCCTCAATATTCACACCTCTCTCATTGTCCCAATGGACTCCTGACAGGTTGCGCCAGGAAGAGATTGTTGTATAGATACCCCTGAGCTATAATATATGGTTATTGTTTTGATCTGTAACATCAGATGTAATATGCACATCTGGTTGAATTTTGTCTTGACACTTTTACTGTCCTTGGCCTTACCACTCACCAGGAGTGGCTGGATTTCTGCTGCTGCTGCATTATATGTCGCATCTTTGAACTTCCCCCCCTGAGAGCCTTCAAAGCAATGTTTATGGAGGTAATTGACCATTGTGTCAACTTCAGGATCAGTCCACTTTGCTCAGGTCTGCCATGATATCAGATGTCTTGGAGAGGATCTTGACTAGGTTTAGGAGCTGTGAATGAACAAGCTGACAATGTGCTTGAACTTGCATGAGATAAGGATCAGTTGGTTGTACCATTGTATGTGGGGGTTGTATAGGTTTGCTGGCATTCAGTCTCTGCTATCTATAAAAACAGAACATGAAGCCATAGCATCCATGATAGACCAAACAAAGTCAATCAAAAATATTGCTAACATTTGGGTTACCGAAGAGACTCTTAACCTTGATACATACATATCACTGTGTAGGTCATTCCACATTAGGGCTCTGCTTGACTTCTTATCTTGTCACTAAGATCTGGAAGTCCTCACATCACTGTGCTTGTTGTTTGCCATTACAGCAAGCACCACTGTCCTTTGCCTTCTTGCTCTTAGTTGGGTACACCCTTTTTAAAGCATAGTTAGCTCACTGCTTGTCCAAGTAGTGTTGTGCCCCCACAAGGTTGGGACTTTAGCATATCAGCAAGACTACTTGGAGGAGTAGTGGAAAGTCTTTCTTTGGCATATCTGAGATATGCCCTCAGGACCACACAATTAGGGAATTAGGAAGGTACTGGAGTAGATCAAGAAGGATTATATGGTCATGTGTCAACAGGTTACACAGGTTGTGTAACAAAATATTGAGGTTACAGGTTCCTTAGTGCTACCAAGCCTAAGGCCACTCTTCTATCTATGGGTGTAGATATTCCCTTACCAACATTTGCGGAATCAACCTCTTTGCCCTCCTAGAACAGAACTCAGAATCAGAAGAAGAAGAAGCTACACCAATATGTGCTTCTACCCCTTCATTAGACATGTCTTTCTTATGAAGGATCAGATCATTTCAAGACCCCCAAGGCTATTACAGCCCAGACCCTTGAGACCATTCATCTCCCAATCCATCTTGAACACCAGGTTTTTTAGGTGGTCTCCACTCTCGAACTGCAATCCCATTGGCAGATTCTACCCCACTGCCACCCTTGAATCTGGAATCTATCAATATAGATCCACTTGAGAACCTGTTTGCAGATCATCCAGATTACCAGGACTCAGATGACAAAGACAATGACATGATTGAATATAAAGCTACCCTACTGGAGGACTACTCAGGAAAGAATGAGGACACTAAGAGATGGCTCTTGGCCATGGGAGGATACTTCTCCCTCCATGAAAACCTGACATCAATGACAAAGAAGATGATCTTTTTAAACAAGATATCAAAGGGAAAAGGAAAAGGATTTGTGGGGAGATGGCTCATGAAAATGATTGATGAAGCGGTGCTGGATTCAGAGAAAACCTATGAAAAAATGAAAGAGGCCTTCACCATTGTATTCCCCTCATACAACTATGACATGGAGCATACAAGTGTAATCTTGATACTGTTACGATTAACCAGGGGGACACTCATTTTTTCCTCCAAACCAACATTCCCTCCACCTCTCTGTGGAACGACCTCCTGTATGATGTGAAGAATTATTTCCATGATGCCTCCTTGACCCCCCAATGGTGAAGGTGATGCCTTCTGAACTCCGACCATCAATACCACCATCAAGGCTGCACAAGGCGGTGGACACAGTACTTAAGCTATGTTTCATTTCCTTCATTTCATATTGTATTTCATATGGACAGCCCCTCCTCAGCTATGCTCTCTCATACATAGCCTCATAGTCCAATTCCCCCAGATCTGATCTGACATTGCCTCTTACCTATCCTGATTAGTATTTATACTTAGCCTGCCCTGAAGCCCTCTTGCACTATATACAGTGATGCTTCTTTCATGTAAATCCCAACCTTGATATACACTAATTTACTGTGTAACATCAAACCTTCTATCAAAGTTCTACTTCACTTCGATCTTGTTCAGATCTGGAAGTCATCTTCTCGCTCCTCTTGCTATTTGCAGTAATAGCAAGTGTGGTACTTTGTACCATCGCTCTTAGTAGGGCATCCCCCCTCTAGGGCACGGTTGGTTCGCCATTCGTCCAAGAAGCATCAGTCCACATTTGGGTTTCTGCACAGTAAGCTATATCTGCGGAGTAGCGACAAAGCCTTCTCTTGGCATATCGGAGTTGATGCCCTCTGGACCACACAATTGGGGAACTGGGAAGGTGCTGATTGTAGATCAAGAAGGATTACACAGTCATGTGTCAACAGTTACACAGGTCACATAACAAATACTGACTATCTACCTCGGGTGATACTCACAAGGAGACCAATGTCTGAGGAGCTAGGGTTTGCAAGGATGAAGGACAAGGGTTATCAAGGCAAAGCTTGATCAAGGATAGTCTTATAGACTTCAAAGTATGTTGAACAACAGTTCGACTAAAGAGTGAGACTTAATGTACACTTGTATTGCATAGACCAAGAATAGAGAATACAGTGTGAGGAGAGTGGTATTTATACTGTGGGATAGGAGCATGAACCAGCGTGATGAGAAAGGTAATTCGATAGGAAAGAAAGAAAGTCATAGAAGGTTGAGGAATATGATGGAATGCATAGATCACAAGGTCACTATGAGAGAAGCAACTAAGAAGATTAGTTTGAGGGAAGAAGTAAAAGCAGAATGGAGTTCATGTTAGCGATTAAGAGGAAGCTAACGTTGAATATAGTAGTTCCTCTCCAAGTATGTATGAAGGAAAAGTAAGAAAAGAAAAGAATGCATGGATGAAGAAGTAAAATTGTAACAACAACAATGCAGACAATGCTCAGACCAAACTCACCAACCTCAAACAAAGAAATCTAGGAGAAAGCTTCAACAAATATATCTCCCAACTCTCCCTTCTGGCCATCAAATCGAAGATATGAGATCAAAGAGCCCTTCTAGAATGATTCCTAAGAGGAGTCAATGACAATATTGCCAAGCAACTCATTCAATCTGATGTAATCAGCAAATCAAATTTCATGATGGAAAATGTTTACACCAAAGCTGCTGCCATTAATACTGGATATGTCAAAATCCAAGCAATGAAACAAGAACCAAAATCTGCATATGAAGAAGGAGGAGGAAGGCATAAGGATCCAAATGTAATGGATATAGACCAGATCACACTCTCCCCAGCTAAACATGCCAAGAGAATGAGAGAGCATAGGTGCTTCATTTGCAACAGCATAGGATGCTCCACCAGGAAACATGACAGGTACAGACCCACCAGAAAGGCACCAACAATCTAGACTAGAGCCATTATGACTACTCCCACCCCTCAATCAACAGACTCGCTGGACCAATATCTTGCTGAGATGTTCAGGAGCAGTAACCAAGAAACTATTCTCAGAATGCTCAAGGTGGCCTTTGACATGGGGCTCAATAAGTGTGGACTTCCACTGGAGGAGATATATGAAGAAGTCATAGAAGAATGGGAGAAGTTAGTAAATGTCTTCTTATTGGACCAGAATCCCGCAGCACCCATTAATCTATGTATTTAGACTCCTGAAGACACATTTTTAAAGGGGAGGGGTGGACCAATATCACCTCCTCCCTTTATGATAGCTCCTGTATTTATTTCCAGATTGAAGAGTAATTCTATTTGCATTCCTTTCTCAATCTGGAAGCAGGATGGCAAAATCATTCGAACAAATGCTCTCATTGACAACAGGGCAACCAGGTGTTTCATCTTAAAAGACACAGTGCAAAAAATGTGACTACTAGTATACAAGCTTAATCAACCAATCTAAGCCTGGAACTGGATGATATGTCAAATCAATCAGGTACCATCAAACAGAAAACCAACATCATGTTGGACTATGAAGGAGTGCAAGAGCAGCAGGATCTCTTCATCCTCAACTGCAGCAAAGATGAAGTCATTTTAGAACTTCCACGGCTTAGGACATTCAAGCCTGATATTGACTGGAAAAATGGATGGGTAACTATTATGCTGTCATCTTATAGGTTCATGCATGGGAATCCCCTAGAAACCTTGGAATAGTGATACCTATTATAGTATTTGGAACACAATACAGCTGAGTACATATGTGAAATGATCTTTGACACTTACTGATATATTTACGTACTTAGCTAACACTTATACCTTACAGATGCTGAGAACGCTTAGGTTATACTTTCATTACATATGATTATATCATAGTCCAGGCCTTAAGCCCAGATCCTATGTCACTATGACAACACGACTATGTCACACCTACATTATAGAACATTCCAGTATATTCCACACCAGCCCTAAACATGGTCTGTGCGCACTTTCGAATAGTATATATAGTAGCGTACATGTAGTAGATACCCTCAGTCTTGGAATTGCCTTTCATCCTTTGGATATCACTTTTGAGTGACCCTTAGGTGGTTTCTTTCAAATTCCAAGACTGTCACCTCGCTCCTGGGCTCTTCGCCTCCAAGCACTCCCTCCTTCCTTTTACCTTCCTTGCCTGCCATGTCCAAACTTATTGGCTGGTTTTGGGATACAAAGTACCCGAATGGGTGTGCAGGACACTGCGAGGAGTAGAGGTATAATGTGAGACTCACTACTGAATGTCCTTGAGGTCAACACAGAGTTGTGTGGAGTGAACAGATAGCTTGGTAGTTGAGATGAATGTTTTCTCTGTTAAATATTGAGGGTGTAAGACCCTGATATATATAGTAGAAGGACTGTTTGTCCGTATGTACTATTTCTCCTATAATAGGGTAGCCCATGGAATGTTATAGAATGACATGGAATGATCAGTAAGCTGATCAGTAAGCAGGATAAGCAGATATGAGTAATCCGCAGTAATGATCAGTCAGCTATCCAATAGCATAACGAGCTCTATCATAAGATGATAAATCATATCAAATATGAGTAAGATAAATAGCATCATCACCTGTCACATGTGTGTCTCATATCACATGTCAGTTAAGTCATGTGACATGGTCTAGAATAGATCATGTGATGTGATCTAGAATCATGGTTATGGAATAGAAGTCTGAAGATGAATACCATGATTTTCAACACTCTTCCTCGCTGTTCATGTTACAATGGTGTGTATGTGAGAAGTCATAAAGCTTTTTTTCCATCTTGAAACTTGATATTGCTCAGATTCTTCATGAAGATATCAGCGCATTGCTGATTGGTAGGAACGTAGAATAATTGGATATCTCCAAACTCTACTGCTTTGCAAATATAATGGCATGGCATGCGCACGTGTTTGGTGCGTCCTTCTTGAGCAGGGTTTGAAGCTAAAAATATGGCTTCTTGATTGTCGACACATAGTGACAATGCATTGAGGGTGAAACCAAGTTCTTTGTAGAGGTTTCGTATCCATTGGATTTGACATGCTGCTTCCATCATTCCAACATATTCTGCTTCTGTGGAAGAAAGCCTGACTCTCTTCTGTCGTCGTGATAGCCAGGAAATTATGCTGTTTGCCAGAAACATGGCATAACCAGTGGTTGACTGTGAGGTCTCTATGTCTCCACCCCAATTTGTATCAGAATAGGCAATGAAGCCATTCTGGTCTCCAAAACCTGAATAGCAAATGCAAAGATCCATAGTGGATGAAAGATAGCGCACTATATATAGCGCCTTTTGCAGATGTTCTTTGGTTGGGTTCACAGAGTACTGCGACATTTTGATGACAGAGTAGGATAGGTCTGGTCTTGTTCCAAGCATGATGTAGAGCAATGATCCAATGACCGATTGATACCGACTTTGAAGAGTGACGTTCGCTTCTCGATCTTGGTTGTTTCTTGGATTGTATCCGGTAGGAAGGGGTATGGAAACTGCCTTGCAGTTCTCTTGACCAAATCTTTTTACAACTTTCTCTGCATAACAGGTTTGGTCAAGGGTGATCGTCTTCTTCTTCCGATCTCTTGTTATCCACATTCCTAGATATTCTTTTGCTTCTTCAAGATCACATGATTCCCATCTTTTCATGAACTTCTTCTTGTGAGTGAGGATTTGTGCCTTGTTGCTACCCATAAAAAGAGCATCATCGACATAAACCAAAATGATGATAATGTCGTGACCGATATGTTTGAAGTAAGTCCCTGGATCTGCAAGTGAACGGGTGAAACCCATCTCCAGAAGACTTTTGTGTAACTGCTTGTTCCACTGAAGTGCAGCTTGCTTCAAGCCATAAATGGCCTTTCATAGTCGACAGACCTTTTTCTCATGTCCTGAAATTACGAATCCTTCAGGTTGTTCCATATAGATTTCTTCCTCTAACTCGCTGAATAAGAAGGCAGTCTTGACATCAAGAGCTTCAAGTTCCCAATCGTGAAGTGCTGCCAGAGAGAGGAGTAGTCGTAGAGTTTCGAATCTTGCAACTGGTGAGAAGGTGTTTTCGTAATCTATTCCAAAAACCTGTGTGAAGCCTTTTGTGACGAAGCATGCTTTTTTTCTTCCGTTGGACTTCATAACATATACCCATCTTCCTTTTATGGTTTGACAGTCCTTAGGTAGGTCGACGAGATCCCATACTTTTCTCTCATGAAGGGATTTGATTTCCTCCTTCATGGCATGTCTCCAAGGTATCTGCTCTTCTGTCTTCATCTTGAGAATATTTTTATAATGTTTAGAAAGTGATCCTTGGGTTTCCACCACCATGGATAGATGATATCATATCCACTGTTGACTGTACATATCACCTAGATCTTCTTCTTGGTTCATAGGGTTCTGGTCTTGATCGATAATCATAGGCTCTTCCTGAATGGGTACCAGACCATGTTGGATGTCTTGCTCTATTTCAATAGGCGGTTGATCTTCATATGTGTTATTGGGTAGAACATGTGATATGGGAATTCGATTTGATCTCCATTGTGCAATGGGTGGTCTGAGGTTGAAACATTGTTCCATTGTGGGTCTATATTGATGAGAACGTCCACGGAATTCAGGTAAGGTTTCATCATCATGCTGTCATGGTGGTAGTCAGACTTTAGGTGTTTGCCTGGGTATGTCTTCCTCTGGTGGTAACGGAGGAGAGTCTATGACACCTTGATGCTTATGTTGATGTCGATCGGTTATTGAATTGCGATGTCCAGTATCTGGTTGGATTCGCTTAGAAGATGGATTATATGGTGATTGGTGATATGATGGTGGACTCATGGAGTGATCGGGGATAAAGAGTGGTAAAAGTGGTAGAAAGAGTGTCTCACTTCTCGATTATGGTCTCCATGGTGAAGTATGTCCAGATGAGTGTCCATCATCTGGTGGATCGTTGTTTCGATTGGGTTGGTGATCTAAACCTAGTGGAACTGGAATATAAATGTTTCCTCTTGAAGGTTCCAGATCCTTCATGGGGGTTCCATTGACATCTAGATCATCATATGCTATAGGTTCTTCATCTATTGGAATAGGGACAGGTCCGTTGTTCTGTGTCCTGGAACAAAATGGAAAGATTGTTTCATCAAATATGGCATGTGTAGCAATGAATACTCAGTGTCTCTGGGATGACCAGAAATGATATCCTTTCATGTTTCTTTCATACCCAATGAAAGTCATCTCCTCAGCCTTAGGAGAGAGTTTGTCTTGTCGTTGTTCTGGGGAGATAAAGACATATGCCAGTGTGCCAAATATCCTGAAGTATGAGATATCAGGTTTGTCTCCATTGAATAGTTCAATGGGTGTCTTCCATTTGTGACAACACATGGGTTGTCAGTTATAAATATGGAGGGAAGTCTCTACCGCATCTTGCCAGAAGGATTTCAGTAGGTATGTATGTAAATGTATGGCTTCAGCTTTTTCAAGCAAAGTTCTGTTGAACCTCTGCACATCCATTCTGTTGTGGTGTGTGGGGGACAGAAATTTGATGGGTGATGCCTCTGGACAAAAAGAATGTTTGTAGTTCCTTGCCCAGGAATTCCCCTCCACGGTCTGAACGTACAGAGGTAAGTGAGTGACCAGTGAAGGTCTCAGCCCACTTCGCCATAGTCTGGAAATGCATAGAAGTAGCATCTTTGTTGCGAAGGAAAGCAACAAGAGCATAACTGGAATGGTCATCGATGAACGTCAGAATGTATTTGGCACGAGAGCATGGTTCCACAGGAAAAGGACCGATGAGGTCAGTGTGGACCAATGCCAATGGTCGAGCAGCCCTTTTATCAGAAGACAGAAATGGTTGATCGGCCATCTTCTCTATTGCACAACCTTTGCAGGCAGGCAACATAGAAGGTACAATGACAGAGGGTAATCCAGAAACATGTCCAAGAGCTTGTCATAAAGCGTTTCTCGAGATATGTCCAAAGCGATGATGCCATAAAAGATACGAATCTTGTCCAGCAAGTGAGGATAACAAACTATTCATCAGATTAATCATCATTGACTGAAACCAATGAAAGTTGTTGCTTGGTACTAAAGCAGATGCCTGTATCACCAAGTTCCCAGTTGCATTCCAGATCTTTGAAGTGTCGTGAGTGATTTCGCATTTATAACCGTGTCTCGTCAATGTAGGAATGGATAAGAGTTGATGAGCTGCATGAGGTGTGAACCAGACTTCTTGTAAAGTCAGAACCAGATAAATTTGACCATCTGTAGATTTTTGTTGAATAATAACCTTGCCAGGTCCGTGCATGGTGACCTGTTGTTCATTGGCATCAGTTGCATAGCGAAGCTGAGTGCATAAATGAACAAAATCATCTTGAAAGGGTGAAAGATGATTTGTACAACCACTATCAATCATCCAGTGGTGTGCAGCAAAGGTCTTCTCATGATCCCCTCCTAGTGCAAAAGTACTGTGATACCAGTCATTAAAATATTCCATTTGTTCGTTATCATATCTGTATAAGCCTTGGTCATTGTAATGTTGGAGACAAACTTTCAAAGGATCTCATGGATTTACCACAGTCTCTTCCACAACGTGTGGTTGAGAAGGAAGAATGTCCTGAATATGATTGAACTGTGATAGGGAATCAAATGAATGAGTATCGCTACAAAGTCCACCTAATGAAAACTTGATTGTCTTCATCATCTTTTTCTTCTTTTGCCCTGATTTGATCTTGCTCTCTTCAGAATGGGCATTCTGAGGAGTGGTTTGGAAAGGGCATGGATGAGGATCTGGCTATATCCATCCTGTTGTCTTCTTCCACATGTTGAAAGCTAGGAAGGGCTTCCATATCTCTTTCAAACGTCTCCATATACACTTGAAAGAAGGTGGTCTCTTCATCGGCAGGTAACTCCTCTTCCATAATGACTTCATCAGCAAATTCCATGACTTCATGTGCTTTTGCCTTTCCTTTCAATTTCAAAGAATGGCGTTTCTTGAACCAATCACGTTTCTGCTGTTTACCTGGTTGGTTGGCTCATTTAGGGCCATTATGTCTCTGATGGTGACCAGCACCAGCAGGTCCAGGTTGAGTGGGGTATGATGTGTTAGACGGTCTCTGGTAGTTATTACCTCCAGAGTGGGTCTGGTTCTTCCACTGATTTTGCTGTGGAGGACTGCATCTAATCACATTCATCTGATTAGCAGACAATGATTATTCTCCAGATGATACATTGGATATCCAGGATGTGAGAGGTCAGTGGCAAGTAGCATGAAGATCAATCTCAGATAGGATTGCCTTTGTAACGTTGGCTATGTTAAAGTCTGCTTCTTTACATGTTTGTGTGATGGTGGAAGTGAGGGTGAAGAAGTCGTCTGGAAGCTGGATAAGGAGGAGCATGGCCTTGAAGGATGCGGGAAGAGTGAGACCAGAAGTGTTTAGCTGGTTGAAAAGCTGGATGATAGAACTGATATTCTCATTCACATTGCACAGATGGATGCAAGTACGGGTGATTTTGTGGAAGAGATAAAATTGGCCTGAGATGCCAACTTTGCCAAACAACGCTTTGAGTTTCTCCCAGAGTCTTAAAGAGACAGAGGGGTATGTTGTTGTGTTCTTCCATTTGTAGTCCACATGGCTAGTGAGGGAATCATCAATGATACTGGCCATAAGACCAAGTATTTTCTTGTCTAGCATCTTCCACTTGATTTAGTCTGCAGCAGATGTCTGTGCATTGTGGGTAAGAGTGCCGTCAATGAATTCGAAAACTGAATAAGCCTGGAGAGTAGACTGCATTCTCATACTCCATATAGGGTAGTTGTTCTGTCCAGACAGGATGGGTATATGGCTGATGATCGAAGAATCAATCTTGAGTTCATTTGAGGTAGGTAGAGACATTGTTTAGAGGATAAGGAGATCTGGAGAGAAAATATTGTCAACAATGAACGAATCAAACAGATCATTTACAGAGAAGATGGAAGGTCCAATCCGAATGCCAGTGCCAGATATCCCAGAATTCCTCGTTTTCCTTTCTGGTCTTTTAACTCTTGATCTTTTATGGCGTGTTGGTTTTACCCTTAGAGGTGTTGTATAGCCTCAATGATTGCTCATCGGCAGATCGGCTTTTGAATTGAAATGTTCGAAGTCAAGTCTTGCAAAGTAATGCGGATTGCCAACTATTACATTGACAATAAAGCCGACCTGTACAACAATCTCTAGTTCATTGTGACAATAATAAGGTAAAAGCAAATTGGGAGTATCACCATTAAGAAACAAAAAGTTGTCATAGTCTTCTAAATTGTAAGCATACAATTCAGGGTAGGATCCAGGAAAAGAAAAAACGGAAGAAAGAGGAGTGTTATACAAAAGTTCAAGACTATTTCTGAAGTCTTCGCTTTCTCTCTCCTTTCACTCTAGCTCAGCGATACTGGAGGGGTACATTCTTTTCTGTAAGACCGGCATATATGGCGTCAAGCTCATCTTGAGTTGTTGTATTCTTGAGAAGTCTCTGCAAATGACATTGAGCGCGGTACTTGGGGTTGTATGCCAAAGAATGATAAAGCTGTTTGTTGAAAGCGGCATTCCAGTACCTTTGGAGTGGAGAAGTGAATTCTTTGCCATGACGATTGAAAGGATTGAAGGAATGAGGGAGCTTCCAGTTCATAGAGAGGGAGTTAAATAAAGATTGGTGTCAACCAGGGGAAAAATGGGTGTGGTGCAAGATTTCGTAACCTTGGTGATGAACTCGAGTGTTGCTAGCTTCTTTGTAAGTCTTGGTGGGGAATGCCCAACTGGCGCCTTCATAGGCAGAAGCTATGATCTCACAGTAAAACATAAAGGAGTTTACTGTGGTTTGAGTGCCGGATTTGCAAGGTTGGATCTGAAAAGGAATAACTCTTCACCATGATTCATTGACTCCATCAGGACTAAGCCGAACCAGCTGGCCCGCTTGGTTGATGGGACCTTCTAGTAGGTCTCCACCGTTGGGTCCTACAAATCGGTAGTTGGTCATGTTCCAGGACAGGGATTTGACTGTCTGGAACTTGGCGAAGAAGAAGTCGAAGTTGCCAACTGTTCTCTCTATTCCATTCTCGTTCTGCAGCTCCTTGTATAGATAGTTCTCCTGGAAGATGTTCACTAGAGCAAACAAGTCTCTCTCTTGAATGGTTGCAGGAATTTGGTGAGCCATGGGTGGAAAGCATAGGTGACGGTGGTGGTGTTTGGATAGAAGGTGAGTTGTTCTCAGACGTTTGGTATGAAGGTGGAAGAGTCTCGACTGAGATGTCGGAATGAAGAGTAGCAGGATATGGAGGAAGATTCTCCTATTCTTTGTAATGGTTTTGGTTGTGACGTCATCATTTGCTAACCAGATGAAGATATTCTTCTTGCTCTTCTACTGATACAATCTGGTTGACGATGAAAGGTTCACTCTCCAGTACGTGGAGGTTCATATCATCTTGTCTCACCACTTGTACACTTCCGTGGTGACAAATCTCTCCGAGCCCTAGACTTTGCCGGCAAGTAGGATATGGGCAGGGTAGGTGATAAGGCATGCCTGGTGGCACAATTCTTTGGGAAGAATCTGATCGGATGGATGGTTCGGAAACAGGAACAGGGTCTTGTTGTGGAGCAATGGGCAGTCATTGAATTACAGATGGAGTGTTACCAACCTGGTTGTGGGTCTCTACACGCATGTGGCAATGTAGGTGGTAAGTAACATTCTCCGTTGTGTATGTGAAATTCAAATGGAAAAAGACAGGGCCTCTCCTGAAGATCAGGGTTCCTGTTTCCAGGATGAACCGCATAAAGTTCCTTGTCTCTGCTGAAGCAGGTGCTGAGAGCATAGAGCTCATGGCCTGTGTGATTAAGCACATCACGGTGACATATCCAGAGATGACCCAAGAAACATTCCGCAGAGCACAGGGAGGCATCGGTGATATCAAATGACGGACTCTGCTGGCTAAGCGGGGCTCATAACCTTTCAGGATATAAAGTATCCAAATGGGTGTGCAGGACACTGCGAGGAGTAGAGGTATAGTGTGAGACTCACTACTGAATGTCCTTGAGGTCAACACAGAGTTGTGTGGAGTGAACAGGTAGCTTGGTAGTTGAGATGAATGTTTTCTCTGTTAAATATTGAGGGTGTAAGACCCTGGTATATATAGTAGAAGGACTGTTTGTCCGTATGTACTATTTCTCCTATAATAGGGTAGCCCATGGAATGTTATAGAATGGCATGGAATGATCAGTAAGCTGATCAGTAAGCAGGATAAGCAGATATGAGTAATCCGCAGTAATGATCAGTCAGCTATCCAATAGCATAACGAGCTCTATCATAAGATGATAAATCATATCAAATATG
>JBBPNO010000281.1:0-32214 GCA_038090915.1 Boletus eberwhitei
CCGCTGGTGAGGTCGCTGGTGGTGTCCATGGTGCCAACCGACTTGGTGGCTCGTCGCTGTTGGGATGCGTTGTCTTTGGGCGTGTCTCTGGTGATTCTGCGGCTGCTTACCTACTCCAGACAACAAGTGTTATAATTGAGAAGGCCGGTGGCCGCCTTGGTGCATTAGCAGGGCAACTTGCACCTCAACCTTCTGCGTCCCAAACTACCCCTTCTGCCTCAGCACCAAGCGCTGTTGCACCTTCATCGTCAGCATCCAAGGAATTCACGACTGCGGATGTCTCCAAGCACAACAAGAAGGATGATATTTGGGTCATCGTGAACGGACAAGTTCTCGACGTCACGTCGTTCTTGCCTGATCACCCAGGAGGGGAGAAGGCGATCCTGTTGTATGCTGGACGTGATGCCACGGAAGAGTTCAACATGCTCCATGATCCCAAAGTACGTCTCGTCTGGTCCTGCCAGTTTTGCAGTAGCTCAACGTTTACCCAGGTCATCCCAAGATATGCACCTGACTCAGTGATCGGCGTGCACAAGAAGTAAATGCACGCTCTTTGCTTTCCGGTTGGACATCGGATGGAAACCAAAAGCTAACGATCAGGAAAAAGGTTGCGAATCGGTTGACGCTTTAATTTAATCGTAGTATGTACAACCTGTTTATTCCCCCATTTTTTGCAAGCACTGTTGTATCGAATCGTCTTTTGCATACCGCTATTTATGCCAGGTCGAACGCGTAAGTACTTTTGCCAGTGCTTCTCTAGCACGCATTCACAGGAACATTAATATTCCGTGACCTGGCTGCATGTCGAAACATGCAGCCAGGTCGGTTTCGGCGGTCGCCGCGTTCAAAGAATCCTGGACTGCGGTGCAAATCCATCGACCACTAGTGGAACGGCGCGTTCAAGTTGTTCCTTCGCAAATCTGGTCCGAGGCGAGTTCCCCATTTCGAGTCGGTACATGCCTGCATGACAGTGACAGAGCCCTGGCTCGGATCCTCGACGATACTTCGGACTCTTCGTCTTCTCGTTGTACCCCTGATATTGCGGGTCAATACATTTTGTCGCCCCTACCAAAAATCACTGGTCTAGTGAGCAACTTGTAGGCTAAGACGGGAAGGAGATTCTGAACGGGCGAGCGACACCAGACGGCCGAAACCCATTATTTTGTTCCCCAAGCAATCAGGCGCAGTATGGTATTTGATCGCCCAGGACTGGCATGCGGCACCGAGACGCCAATTGCTACATGTGGGTATAACATGAAGATGTATAACCCGACTGCGAATCGCGCGCGCGACTCTTGGCGTGATGCTGTCATCGTTCCGACCCCTTTCCCCGTCCTCTCTCTCTCCTTTCCTGCCCACGCCAACACGACATCATCCTCGGCGTGCGTATTTTAAGCTCGAGCTGCTCGACTCGATGGGGATGACAAGAGCATCCTCGAATGCACCTCCGAGCGTTGAATCGTGGAGACTCGACGCCATCCGTGGAAGAGAAGACGGGCATTCCGAGTTTCCTTGCTCCTGACACGTGTACTGAGCGCCGTCGGCGGTATGTATGCGTGCGCTGCCCCTTAGGCGCGGGGACGTTGGATTTCGGAAAGCGTTATAAGTCCACCGTTCGTCGTGGTACGCGTCGTCTCCTTCCGTCCATTCCAGCCCACGTGTGTCGTGTCTGCCGTTTCAGGACGAATGTCTGCTGGACCACCGTCAGTGTACTTTCACCCCCAATCCGAGTTAAGCGGGTCGCGGGTTGGGCGTGACGCGGCTGCGAGGTCTGTTCCACGTCTACCCTTTTTTGTCGTGGGTGCTGTGGAGTTGACTTGGTGGTAGGGATAGCTCGGGACGCCCAGCTCCAGCACCATTTTGGACTGTTCCGCATAGTCGCCCGATGACAAAGATGGAGAGGTTTGGATACCAACTCGCGATGCTTGCCGTCGAGAGCTTACACGCACGTTCTTTCACCTAGCATGTATGCGCGTCCGCCGTACGTCGGGGGTGGATCTATGCAGCATCAACACGTCAGTGCAGGCATTCCGTCCCTCCCGCCGCCCGTTCTGTGAGTCTTTCCAGTAAACTCGTGTCTATACTGGCTCACCGTGCGTTAGACAACCACTGCACCGCACTGAGATGCGATCTGCGAGTGTCCACTTGAATGCTGCTCCTACTGCTGTCGCTGCAGATCCCTTTCCGGGGTCCATTGATCATGCGTCGCAAACCGGCCGTTTCCCAGATGGTGCAGTGGGCCAATTCGACTGCGCACCACCGCTTCGAGTTGGGCCGGAGCCGAGGGACAATGCGCAGGGCCCCGGGAACGTCAATGCACCAAGCCATGACATCATGGAAGCCTCAGCCTTGGGCTTCACTCCAGGACATCAGACTTGGGAAGAGATGGTCGAGACAGCAATGGCGCCCCGGTCCCATCCCTCGCTCCCCCCGCAGGTGCGCCCGTGGGAGCCAAGTGAACCAACATACATGCAACTTCCGTCCATCGTCAACAACGAAACATCCTCCATCGAACCGGCACATCCACAGAACGTAGACGACGATACCAGTGACGACGTGTACACCTTCTTCTGTGAATGGACAGACGAACATGGCACATGCAACATGGACATTCTGGGAGACAGAGTGTGGATGAGCCACCACCTCAGCCGACACCATAACGTGGTCGGGCACGAGAAAACGCAGCGCACGTGCCTCTGGCGGGGGTGTACGGACACGATGAACAAGGGAAGTTTGGCGCGGCACGTTGTCTCGCGCCATTTGAGGGCGGGTGCGAGTTGTGGGTTTTGTAGCAAGGTATATTCGCGCGCGGATGTGGCCCGAAGACATACCAAGAAATGCAAGGTTGCGAACGGGGGGTCAGTACAGTATGAAAAGACCAATTGGTAAGTGGATTTGAAGGGCATGTTTTCTTCTTTGAACGGATTGGACACTAACGGAAACCTTGCAAGATGGGTGGTCAACCGGTTATGGTCGATCTGTCGCTTTAACACGACTGGGGGTGTGGAAAGAAGAATCTGAACGCTGTGGTACACCCAATGTAGAATCACGGTGAACCATGGACTGATCATGATATGAGAATGGTTTCAACCCTGATAAGACGAAGGTTCTCCAGGACGAGTTCTCACGAGAAAACAGAATCACTCGCGTGTGGTGTGGTGTTCCACACAAGTAAAGACTTGACGAGATGAGTGGCGTCGAGACCAGCCCTCTATGCTTGCATTGCAAGTATACAATGAAAGGGTTGTACGAGGAGAGTGGACAGTACCCGATGCGAGAGATCGGTTCACGAAGGGTTTGCATTGCCAGCTTGAACGTCGTCCAGTGGAATGCGGACCAAGCGCTCTCCTGGTACCGATTCGAGGTTTGCCAGAGACGCCTCCGACTCTGTATATTGCTGTCGATTCGCCACTACAAACACAGATGAGTACGTGTCGCGATAGGTCGCGAACACTCACGAAAGAGTCCGAGTATGCGGAACATGTTGGGCCACTGTTCGAGTACTTGACCATGGACTGCAATCAGGCACGATCAGAAGGGGCGACGTGTGCTTCCATGCGTGTACGGACTCACCCTGACCTGCATCTGCCATGACTTGGCAGTCATCGGCAAGGCCCTCAATACGCTTTACAAAGAGGGCACTAGCGCGTTCAAGGGCTGCAACCGCTTCATATTCTTTTTTCTTTTCTAACAAGCGGTGGACAGAAGCGGGATTGTTTGCTTGAGAGGCCAAAGCGTGTGCATGTGAGACGCGACTAGGCGCGACGGATGGCCGCATCTCAAAGAATGGCGGGATGAGAATGGCACACAAAGTAAAATGGTCACGTGGTGGCTAATATGTGTCGACGCGAATGCTCATAACCTCGGCGCCATTTCAAACTCGACTTGCTGTCAACCTTGAAGCGCGCCGTCGTTGCCCCCCATCGACCATGCCCGTCACTCGCTCCTCCAGTCGCCCAAACTCCCAACAACCGCCGAGTCAGCCCTACTCATCCCGCCGCATCGCAGGTCCGTCCGGTAGTGGAGGTACCAAGAAAACATCACAGTCCCCTAGTAACGAAATTATTGTTTTGTCTTCCGACGATGACGAGTCTCCGCCCAAAGGAACGTCGTCACCCAAGAAATCGTCCAGCCGTTCTCTAAAAAAAAAGGCACCCGCATCTGCAGCGCCACCAGTCTTCTCTGGTGATGTGCTTGAAATATCGTCGGATGAAGAGGGCAAGTGCAAGAAGCCCTCCACGAGAAGGCAGGCCCAGTCGTCTGAGACGACAAACAAGGATCTTCAACGCACCATCAAGAAGCTACAAGAGGTCCGTCTTGCGTTTTGCGCCTCTTTTCGTCTACCGTATGTTGTTTCTGACTGACCCCCGCAGGAGCTCAAACGGTCTGAGCAACTGCTCGCATCGACATCTCGAGAGGTAGAAGAGCTTAAACGCGATTTTTCCAACAAAGACGCAAGCCTCTTTTTTCATCCTTCCCCTCTCATATCTAATCCATGCACTCAACAGGTCTTGTCAGGGCTGGAAGAACATATCTTATGTGAGGTGTGCACACTCACTATGTGGTGCCCATATATGTCCGTCTCCCACCCTATAAGCAAGGTGACTTTGACCTTGACTACGTACTCGCAGCCTTCCCGAGTGTGGACACTCTTTCTGCGAAGACTGTCTCGTCGATTGGTTTAGTACGACACAAGCCCAACACTTGACAGCGAACCCTCAGTTGGATGGTAACCGTGCCGCTTTAGCTGGACAGCTTCATACGTTCGTCCAAATGGTCCCCAATTTGCATGCGTACGGTCCGCATGGACAACACCATGTACGAGCAGTCCTCGCCGAGTTACGACGTCATCGACCTGAATATACCTGTCCGTCGTGCCGGAGGGAGGTGCTGAATAAACCTGTCGAAGACTTCCGGTTGAAGAGCCTTGTAAAAGAAATTGCAGGCATGATAGGAGAGACCAATTCGCGCAAAGACACTTCTCCACATCGAGGGACTAGCTCCTTTGATCACTTCTTCGCAGCACCCACATCGGCTAGATAAACCTTTTATCGGGCGGCGGAAATCTTTCTCCCCAGTCTCACTAGTTGGTATAAACACTATACGTTGTTCTCTACATGCACGGTATGTAACGAGTACTAGTGTTTCATATGTTTACTATCGTCCGTAGATATTAGCATCACTTAGGTAAAATTTCGAAATGGCCGCAGGGCGCACCGCTAGGTCTACGTGTGAAAAGGTCGGACCACGGGAATCCCGTGTACAGTATGAGCCTGAGGGACGGGGAAGGAGACGGGGTGGGCGAACGGTTTCGAGTGCGAAAGGTCTCATCAGGGGGCTGGTACCAGCTACCAGTATTAACCCCTATCAAGGAGCAGGCCAGTCCTCAGAGGCGGCAGGGGCATGAGGCGGATAGACCGGTTACGATGTGCGGTAGCCCTCGGAGGGAAACTTCCTGCCCGACTCCGGGAATGTCAGGGTGCAGCAGGCACGACCTCGGGTCCTTTCGGAGTCTCTGTGCATAGTCACAAGATGCTACAAGATGTGAGAGACTCGACGTACCTCAGCGGTCATCGATACAAGTATCGGAGGGAACGCTGACGGAAATTCGGAGTCGAGTCTCGAGGATGCACGTCGACTACAACAAGGCGTAATATAAACTGGACAGCGGCGAGATGATACAACACATGGCAAGATACACAACAAAACGGGAATGCTAACAAGGAAGTCGTTGAACGACATCACGCAATGACAAAAGACGATGGACGGGCAAGCGATCTCAGCTACCGTTTCTTCCCAGTGCCTTGGTACTTTTCGCCTTCTTGGCAGCCACCTTAGTGGGCAACGGCCCCTCGACGATCTCGACTTCGTCGTCCGAATTTGCCTTTCTCTTGTGTCTAGCGCCAGATCTCATAGTCGTGCTCCCTTCTTCCATCACATCGCTCGCCGTCGTCTTATTCGTCGAACCTGGGCTCTGCCGCACCGACGACACGGTCCCATGAGCGGATCCCCTCGACTTGACCGACGACGCAGGCGATGCTCTTCTCGATCCCGCTCCCGTCGAGCCAGAGCGGTTCTGCGCCGGAAAGACAGGCAAAAGACCCACCTCGTCTAACCCATCACCTTTGCCCGTCGACGATACCCCGCCATCTACTTGTCCATCGCGGTATGCCTCCAGCCTCGTCTCGCGCCAATCCCGTCTATAAATACTCTCTGACGATAACCCGTCTTCGAACGACCGTACGTCGCCATCGAGGCGCATGTAGTTGTCTTCATGGTCGTCGTGCTTGGTGGTGTCACGGAGTGGATTGGCGCGGGGGATATGCTCCCCCGTTCGACACACTTCAAAGAGCTCAAGGGAGAGCGAAGACGCATTCTTGAACGGTCCTTCCTGCCATCGGTGCGCGTCTTCTTCCACCGCTGGCTCGCCTAGGTTCTCCACCCATTCCCAAGGTCGATTTTGGACGGATGCACCATACACCAGGTGACCAGATGCATCACGATGGGCATGCACAAGATTCACAACGACGTCGTTGGGAGGGAGGTGTGGAAGAAGAGTACATAGTTGTCGATAGTGTTCAGATGGAAGGTCGGTCCGGAGCTCGTGCTCGGGGATGCTGGGGTAGTATTTGAAGAGGTCGGACGTGCTCGACTTGGATTGTGAGTGGAGCTCTACCGGTATACACGTCAGAAGATGTATAGGGCAAAGATTCATACAATATACCATCAATTACAAAGTACAACGTATCAATTAGCAATGGGTACGCCACTGAGTCAAGATTAGATGATCCGGACGCGTGCATCTGCCACATGATGTTTTTAGTATCTTCATGACTGTCCACGACATGTACACATACCAGAGCCAAGCGGAAAAGTGTCGACGACAGCATCTCGTACTGCTCGCGGACTGCAGTCGTCCACGTTCCACCAAATCCTAGTTTAAATTGCAGCAAGCGCGCAACAAAGAGGATGCTCTGCGTCAATCGTTTCGATTCCTCCGCACCCGTCGCAGTAAACATCGTCTCCACGGCGGAGAGGGTCTCGCATATACCCTTGCCCAGTCGTTCCTGACAGCTGGCATCCAGTTGAAAGATAGTCCCCTTCGTACGGAAAGGTTCCATCACATGTGATAGGAGACGCAAGATCTCCCCTGCACGATCAATATGTTCTGCGATATTTTCAGCCGACGTGGGAGTCGAAGGACGGGCGAGAATTTCGACAAGGCTCTCCATACCGTTATTCACGAACTGCATTTGTAATCGATGAATGATTGGTTCCTCAAGTGTAGTGAGGAAATAAACCTTTTCAGCCACGGCACTATCGATCTCCTTGACCATCTCGGCGATGAAACACGCTTCCTCGTAAGCTATCGAGTGATGAAATAGCACAGAAGTCATCTTGTCCAAGGACGCGCTGGCGGCTTGTTTCGTCGAATCGTTCGCCATGGCTCGACCTAACTGTCGTAGTCCGAACTGAAGTTGAACGGCAGTGGCGGCAAGACGCCACGGACTAAGCACGGATGAGATCCCGCTATTCAAAAACGTGTTCACATCTGTGCCTGCATTTATAGTTCAGCAACCATGGAGACACGGAAAGCAAAGAAACCGAACACTTACCCTCACTCGAGTCGCTCAGAATAACCTTGAGTGCATTCACGAGCGGCTCAAAGAGCGTCTCGTCAATAGATCCAGACTGGATGGGTTGTTCGAAAGCCCTCCGTATCACGTCCAAATCGCGGTATGCAGCAAAACGGAACTGTCGACTCTCGCAAGTTCTTACCCGGAGGTCCTTAGCCATATCTCGAAGGTGTTGTGGAACGAACACGTTGTGCTCGATAGACACGAGGGTGGGTATCTCGGCAGCAAGGCAGCTAAAGTGCAACTCGCTAAACGCGTCTTGCCGGCGGGTATAAAATCGGTGGACGTCCAAAAGGGTATTCCCAAGTGTAGACGATATCTGAGGCTCTGCTCTCAGAATCAAACAGTCGAACAAGGTGTTCGCCGACTGGATGTAAGTTGTCAGTGACTGAGCATGTTCAGACATGATCTTTGCTAGTTGAGTCCATGCGGGGTAGACAAGACCTCGGAGGATAGTCGTGGATGGGAGCGCCCCGTGGGCGCACAAGAAAAGTAGCACCACGGTGCATACATCCCACGCATCGACTGTGAGCGCCAATATTTCACCCTTTCCAGTGCCGAGGAACCAGCGGAGTACTTGTTCGTCAATGCCTGAAGGGAGGTGCTGGTCGACGTGCAAGAGGAACTGCGCATATTGCAGTGCAATCATGTGCCGTTTGAGGACATCATCCGTCATGAGTGGCACTTGACGCAGCGAAGCCACGGTGTTGTCCCAAACCTTCCAACCCCAATCCGATGATGTCCGATACTTGTACCACAAACTATTAGCAAGAATTGAAGGGGCATCTGGTTTGGAATCCTCTGCAAGTAGTAAGATCTCTGGTAAAACCAGAGGAACCGTGTCACCCATAGCCGTTTCCGGAGCAAGCGCCTAATAAAGATCAGAGTTGAATCCGCCAGGCTTATTGTACAAACTTACGTGAGCAAATGAAGATATATCTGCCGCTACGAGAGTCCTCGCAGATTCATCCAGGTGGCGACCGCCATCCATCTCAACGAGAAGAGCCAGAAGTGATCTTACTTGCATCCCTCGGTTCCTCCAAACCACATGAGAAGCATAAAGGGCGTTTGTGATACCACTCGTCGCATTCATCGAGGTCCAGACAGTGGCGAAGCGATGAAATACTTCGCCGACTGCCGCGACGACGCCTGCATGTGAAGTCTGGGATAATATCGAGAGGCTCAGCTGAAAGGAAGAAAACTTAGCCTGTGCCGGGCATCCGATTGCTGGATCAATTTACCTCAAGGAGCGAACCATAACAACATGTACAGCGCAATAGCTCTACTAGCACGCTATACGTTTGAAGAACGACGGCCTCGTCAAACTTATCAGATCTGCAAAGGTCCAAAAAGGGTGCGCGAAACGGTCAAAGCAGCGACTCACGAGCTGGCAAATTTCTTGTAGTTTGGCAAAAGCCATTCCCTGAACATCTTGACTTGCTCGAAACGCGGAGCATGGATAGTTGTGACACACATCCCACGTAAAGCTGACAAAGAGTTGAATGGATGAGGTAGTGTCACTGAGTTAGTCACCTGCGTGAGCACACGTTACGGTCCCATTGACAGATAACACACCCCCAAATACAAGTGGCAGAACGGCTCGAATCTCCCGTCTCATTTCTCTCTCACAGACATCTTCAGGCGTTTCGCGTGCGCGTGCACCATATAGAATCAACTTGCGTTGATGCAACAATGACGATGTGATGTTATGGAGTGGTATCCAACGCAGGAATTCGCGGTGTTTCGAGGCCGACTCGGCTGGCTGTTGCAGCCAGTCAAAAACAAGTACACCGGGACTACTGATGGCTTACCTCGGAACATGAAAGACCTGGCTCACTGCGCGCAACAAGTCTTTGGATATAAGCTGCATAGTCGAACAGGCTATCCTTGACAAGTTTTCCGAAAAGAGCCGAGATAGATCTGAGGTTAGCGCAGTCGGCAGCCACATCACTTGTGTCGAGCCAATCGAATAAGTAGTCGTGCATAGTCGCACAGGATATTTCACGGCATGCTGTGCGTTCGCAATATTGACTTAGAAGAGTCGCGGCAGCCAAGGGACGATGCGGTCCAAATTGAAGGGATGTCACGGCCCAGGTGAGGAGCGTGTCAAGCTTTTCGGTGAAAACTGACGACGAAGGGTCACCTGACGGCGACGGGAAGAAACCGATTTTTGACATGTCAGTTGTACAAGATATAGAGTTGAGTTTCTGTAATAGACGATGCAGCTAACTGGGCCAAGCGTCGGTATAGGAAACTCACCTGGATATCGACAACCATTGATCCAAGGCGCTCCAAAGCACGGGGAGGAAGATTCCGGAATAGCATTGCGTCGTTCCTTCTTTGGATATCCGAGAGGTTTTCGAGAAGCAACTGATGTATCTCACGTTGTCGCTGGTCTCCAGGCAGTGGATAGTCTCCGACAGTATCAGATAAGGCTGAGGTCAATGGTGAAGAGTGACCAGCCCAAGTATTTGGACTGACAAAAGCATCCGGAATGGTGAGGCAGATTCGCTGAAAAGGTAAGCACGCGACAAAACTAGGGTCGTTACACTCACTTGTAAGAGGGTTACTAACAATGCATCCAGCTGGGCGAGCTGTCCCTGCGCTGATGACCGAATCTGCCAAAAGGAATGGGAGGGAGCTCATAGTGAACAACAACCAAATAATTGACCTCTGAAAGTTTGGCAACGCACGCGTCAGCGAATGGCTTGGTGAGCGCGCGGCTGGCGAGCATGCCGTCTAAGTACTCGTCCGCAAGATGGGCTACGAAGCCAGCTTGCGCAAGATTGCATGTCACCATTTGCTGGACTAACCACAAGAGAAACGTCCGTCTGTCGACAAGACCATCTACATAAAATGGTCGGAGCAGTCGGAGGCTGTTGAGCCTGGATCAGCACACAGATGGTGTTATGTTTGACAACCCACCAATAGGTGAAACGCGAAACCCATCGATCACGAGAGTCCGGATCTGACAGCACGCCTTTGAATGATTGTTTGATATTCAGTCCGAGACGAGGAGCGCTAGGAAGTGCAATCTCGGCGAGTTGTTTCTTGAGGTAGCTCGTCACGACGTTCGTCCAGTCGATGCTGTACTGCGTGGGATTATAGTTTGGCTTGTTCCGCAGACCCACCTAGAATAAGAGTTTAGAACAGTTGCTTGAGTTACTGAGGTATCCACCGACATACCGTCTCGTTTGCGCCAAGAACTCGTAAAAACCATACAGCACGGGGGATTGCTACGTTGTTAGATTGCAACAAATCGAGAAGATCGTGTCCCTTCGCCCCGTGCGGCACACTTTTTCCAAGCTTGTGCAACGGAACATCATCATTTGCGAGGTCTGCGAACCAAGCCTGACGTTTTGCTTCATTAAGAGTAACACGAGATGGCATCTTGAAGGTCCAAGAACTGTCTACGTCATGAATGGGGTGTCACATAGAATGTAAAGAAGCGAACTCACGGAACGACAGGGGTATTCTCAGCACGACGAGCGAATATCTCACTCATTATGTTTTCTAACTGTACAAGCGCAACATGATCGAAGATACGGTCTTGCTCGGCATCCGATTGGGAACACAGGGCTTCTGTGACAGTAGATATCTCTGACTGGTGAGAAGTGAGGGAGATGTCGGCGACAGGGAGTATTCCTTGTACATGCCTGGACATATGGACTGAGTATAAACCCGCTCTTGACATTGGTTTCGGACAAAACATCTTCATCCTGTCCGGGATATGGAGGATGGAAACCAAGATATCCTGGAGAGTCCCTCCGTTCCGTTAGCTCGGGTACGTTTTGATATTTGCGAGACTTGCCAACATCAGCTGACTGGTGAGATGGTGGTACCCATGCGGGTGGACGTGAGTCGTATATGGGAAGCGGGTTATCGTGTTTCGTGTTATTCTTCGTCATAAAGCTAAATTAGTGCGTTTTTCAGGGTTTGAATGGACGGTCGAGATGTTATACGGAGGTGAGCATATCGGAATCGGTGTCAAAACAGTCTACAACGTGCTATGTCTATCGCAACAGCAGCCGACACCCTCAGTGCGCGTGCCACGTGCCCACTGCTCGCCCATCGATCCCGGTGAATACCATCGGTCGTGTCGAGGATGTGCCTATCCATGTCACAATGAAGGAAGGCTCATTGAGATACCGGTACTGATGTAGTGAACCACAATGAAATACCGACTAAGCGTCCATGAGGTATTATACGCTGATTCGAGATATACGAAACAGCATGCTGGAATCGTCAACCATCTTGTTTCGCGAGACTATCTGACCCCAGACGCCGCGTTCTTTTTCTGTTCTTTCAGCTTTTCGATACGCTACACTCGCCATCGTCAATATGATATTCGACTGACTGTCAAGTGGATGCTCGGAGAAAAACACGCACCAGACGACGTTCTTCTTTCCTCCTCGCTATTTCGCTCGCCTTCTCTTCTTTGGACATGCCCACGATCGATTTTGGGACGGGTTCCGGATCTGCTGGTAGAGGGCGCGGTGATGATATAGGAGTAGGTCGAGAACTGGAGGCAGGCGAAGCGGCAGTTGGTTTGCTAGGCATGCCGCTTGATTTTCGAGCTGGGTTGCGGGTTTGAGGTTGCGGTGTCAGCGCACGAGAAGGGGATTGAGGTGATGCTACGTTCGATAGGCTTGCTAGCGTATCCATGGTGCCCCATTCATCTTCGCCTAGACGAGGATGCTCAACGTGTATTGCCGCACGAGGTCATGAATTGACGTACCCTTCGGGGAGCTTGGACGCGAAAAACCGAATCCGAGGTCGGCCGCTGAGGTGAACCTCGACACGACAACGGCAGGCGCACTCTCAAACGCACCTTAAAATGAGCACAAAAGTGAATACGTACAGTAGTACACTCTAATAGATGGGATGGCTTACTCCAATCTCCCTCGTCGGCATTCACGTCCATTAAATCGTTATCACCCCAGTTATTATTTCCGCCTTCCTCGGCGGCAACCTGCTCAGCGAGCTGCACTGCAACCGCTTTCGCGTTTGTCTTGCTTCCGCCGAGTCGAAGACCTTTCGGTTGCACAACACTAGTCGACGAGGTTGTTCGCGACTGGATATCTGAACCAGCGCCGACCAGTGCAGCGCCGTTATTGATAGGTGGTGGTGTCGAGGTGTGCCCGTCAGAGATGCTTGCGATGGTACTCTGCAAATCGCTCGGAGCAAGCTATAAAGGGAGTTTCGTGAGGAAAGAAGAGGGAAGACTGATGGATTTACCTTTCTCCCAAGAGAAGACATGGCCCATCCAGCAAACGCTCCAGCGGCACCCGTGGCTGAGTTGACAAGACTTGCTTGCGTGAAACCTCCTGGAATAGACAAGGGTGCATTTACGCTCCCTTCGCCCTCAATCAGTACAGTTTCGGGCTACACAACGGTGAACACGATGAGCGTGGAGGGTGGAAAGGGAAGAAGCTCAATCGTACCATGGACGCTGCATGTGTTTCCAAGCGTTTCATGAATAGTTCCATCGCCTTGAAAGCTTGGTCCCGGACGACTCTGGACGATGCTCAACGTAAGACCACAACAACGAACTAGAAACCTCACTTCTCTTTATCGAGCGTGGCTCCTACGACGTTCGGGATTACCTTCGCGGCGACGTCTTCAATGTTGAAACATTCACTAGTTGCCGTGAACGCCATTAACCCCGCCACCCGTGCATGTAGAAAAGGATCCTTGAGTGCTTTGGAGAACGCGGGCACGAGGACTTTTTGCTTCGTGTTGTAACCCAGGGTGGGCCCTAGTCGCCCGATCAGAATGCACGTATTGGTTCTTATGGATGCCTCAGGGTCGCTTTGAAGGCGCGCGAGATGCCGGAGAAGGTCATTGTTGAGGATACGGTCACTCAACTACATGCGGAAGTAGTCAGAAGCATGAGTAGGAGTAAAATTGCAAAACGCACCTTTGCTGAAAGAACGACAATTGCACGTATTGTCGCTTCGCGAATGACAGGAACCGTATCTGTAAAGCCAGTTTGCTGGTCCACCTCAATCAGCACGACACGGCAAACATAAGAGTGAGGGCTCGTACGAGATTGGGCCAGACTTTATCTACAACTGTTTTCTTGTCGAGTTTGTCCGCGTACTCAGCGAGGTTATCGAGAAGTGCCATTCGTGTGCCTCTATCAGGACTTGAGAATAGTCTGACGAGTGGTCCAAGGATTATGTTCATGTATTCGTCGTGTGGAACATTCGTTCCAAACTGTAGAACTAAAGGAACGATCGTAGTAGCGGAAGCGCCTCCGTACTCGAGCGCGGTTGCGAGAGAAGGAAGAATGCGAAAAGAGGCAAACTCGGGAGGGAACGAGGAGGCGGATTCTTTCAGCGTGCTGCGTTCGTTGTCGATGAACAAGCTCTTCGCACCACATGACATGATGCGCACTTACCGAAGAAGCGTGGCTTTCTCCGCTTCGCTGCTCAAGCTGAAGTTGTCAAGACCGGCGCACACCCTCACCAAACGATTGCTCGAAAAAAATCCGGAACCTTCGCCAGCTGTCTCTGCCATGCCAATGTCCATGAATGTTTTCGGCGTCATGCGGCCCTTCGGATTCGGGTTGAGGAGTTTCTTGAAAGAAAGAAACACGGAAGGAGGAATGGAGCCGCGAGATGAATGTTGAGGTGGTGGATGTGGAGGTTCCGTAGTCTCTGGTGGGGGATGGGTAGGATTGAAAACGGCATGCAGGAGCAGGCCGAGAGCATAACTGTCCGCGGCAGAGATAGGACCGCTACGAGCACGATCAGTGGAGTTGTCAGGCGAGAGAAATGAACTCACTCCTTCAATATGGACCAGCCGCTTTTCTTGACCTCAGGTGACGCAGAGCTCATCGATCCCGGTAGCATACCACCCATTGTCTAGATAAAATTAAACATCGGCGTGACCGGACCAACACAGACTTACATAGAGGACCGGGTTGTCGTCTTTTGGGTTGCTCAATACCTCAAACCCGCCCAACTTCCACTCCCCGGAGGGTGATATGAAGATCGCGCTCGGCCTAACGTTACCGTGGGTCGATGCAACCGAGTCGTTAATGAATGCAAGTGCAACCTAGCATCTTGTGTTTTCTAACAGAGTGGTATATTAGAGTTGATACACGACGTACCGATATCCGATGCAACCCCCAAAGCAACCAATCCTGTCGCTCTTGCTGGCTTTTGGACGCCCATGCCTGCAACGCAGTCGACAGCGGTCGGACACGCTCCGTCATGATGAGAATTGCGGTCTCTGATTCAACGACATCCATGAATTTGAGCACGTCGGGATGCCGGATAGTGCGTAGCTTCCGCAACGCATTCTTGGCGAGTGGGATCGTTGACTTGTTGAGCGGGTGCACGAAATCGTATTCGAAGACCGACACGGGGCTTCCGTCGTCCTAGGCACTGGTAAGGTCAGTTCGTATTGGAGATGGAATTTGTGGGACAGTACACGTTTTGTAGCATCATATAAAACCCATAACGTTTCGCAAGAGGCGACCTTTGGACCGAGGGTAAAAGGTAAATTGATGCCCGACTTTTGGACAAGGGTTGATACAGCTGCTGAGCCAAGATTGCGCAGATAGTCCATGGTTTACACCCGAGTGCTGAGTGTCGTCCGGGCTGAGACGCTCGGAATTGACAGTGACACGCGCGTTGGACAACTTCACCTCAATGACACCGGAAATGGAAATATAATGATGGTGGCGCATGAAGTTATAAACGAAATTTGGTGAGAAGAATAACTACGTCTGGGGCAAGTCCAAGTACTTCAACCGGCACAAATATATTTCTGATTTGAAAGGCCTCATCCTCGGCGAGCATCATTGTGCTCAGAACACCGGTCTGGTAATCGGCAAGTCCTCCCTCTTTTCATAAATATCATAAACAGCTGGTGTCCCCGCAGCTTGGAGCTCGCGTGCGACATTCTCCACCCCGGAGAAAACCCGAAGCAGGTTACCCCCCGTCAGACCCGCAAGCTCGTACTTGTCCCAGCCCCGCCGATAAAGTTCAGCAATCTGGCGAAGGGTGAGATGGTTACCGAAAGACATGGAAAGTGAAAACTTACGAGCGCAGGGTACTTTGAAACGTCTTCCAGTCCTTCGGGGGTCGATCCTATTCCGTCATAATCGGAACCGATGCCAACGCTACGGAGGCAACTTTGATGCTTGCCAAGCTCCGGAAGCGGTGACGACTCACTGTTTCTTCCCGGCAATCATTCCAATGTGCTCGACATGATCAGCTACGGTCTGAACGTCAGCCTCGCCATCGGGTGCAACAAATTGAGGTGCAAAGTTGACCTATCAAAGACGTCAGGAAAGTCTAATGGGGTGGCAAACGCGCGGAGCATACCATAATAATACCGTCCTTCTGCCCCTTTCCTGTACCAATCATACTGAGCACTTCATCGGGCACGTTGCGAGCCACATTGTGGACAGCCCTCGCCGAAGAGTGGGACCAGATGACAGGTGCCTTAGAGTGCAAAATTGCTTGCGTCGCAGTCAGGTCGGAAGTATGTGACAGGTCGACCAACATTCCAACTCGGTTCATCTCTTCGATAAGCTTGCGCCCGATATTGCTAGACAACAATGACTCAGACAATCAGCAATACTAAGGATCAAAAGTCAAGTTGCACCTCAATCCATAGTGCAGTGGTGCCATTTGTGTCAAGTAACCACACGAATCAGCGAATGCATTGTGACATGTGTGAGTGAGCGTCACATATCGAACACCGAGCGCATAATACTGTCGGAGCACCGAGATAGAATTTCCTAGTTGATGTCCTCTATGAATGGTTTCAGCAAATCTGGCACCGAGAATGGATAAAAAACTTACCCCTCGACGCCAAGTAAACTGGCAATCTTTCCTTGCGAGATGGATTGCTTGAGATCCACTGAGCTGAGCGCATAGCTGAATGTCTAAAACACTGTAAGTCCTGATTGGATGAACAAACAGAGACGAGGCTCACGTCTGGATACTTCTCGATCAGACCTTTGGCTACATCAATTTGTTCAAGCGTATCGCTAAAATGGGTCGTTGAGTAAGCTCTGCCAACGAAACATCAGGAAAGACATACCGCACCCTCCAAGTAGAGGTCAAAAAGTCTTTTCCCTCTGCTGAGCCCTCGGCACAAGGCACATATACAGACCTGCACCCAAGCCTGAATCGATTCGAGTACGAAATACCTGAGAAAAAACCTACCAAAAGAACCCGCCTACTTTTCCTTCTCGGAGACGAGGGATATCGACGTGCATCGGCAACCCGACATCCAGTGGGATGTCAGAGACGTTGTTTCGCCAACGCATCCTCGCTAAATACGGTAAATCTGGAGGATCGTATAGATAAAGCAATGAATTCATAATTGAAAGATTCAAGATTCAGGACCAACCAATATGACCATCCTGTGCGGAATGTCAGCCACAGAGAAAACCAGGGGAATAAGGACGCACGATAACAGGGGCAGAATCGAGCAACCTTCGGGCAGCAAGATTCGGGTCCCTGGGTAGTTTTCCGGACCAACCATAATCTCTGAGATGGCCAGAGTCGACAAGAGCGAGTATGACACCAATGATGGAGACTACGCCCAAGGCAGCCCAGACGACAGAACGGATGTGAAGTGATCGGGACTGTTGTTGCGCGGCTGCAAATCCCGCAGCATCGTTTGCATGATTACGCTGACCTGACTCCTCGTTTTGAAGAAGGGGTTCGTTTTCAGTGCTCATCCTCGCGAGCAACCAAGGTGGTCGTCAGAAGAAGAAGAGATGTAACCCTATCCAAGCGGGATGTGCAGCGACATAGCCTATGGGATGGGAAGTCTGAATTGGAATGAGCAGTCAATATTTGTAAACAACTTATCCTCGGACCTCTGCTGCCGGTGAACGTTTCACCATGCATGTACGACATGGAAATACTCATGATCAAGTACTCACGGTCCAGTGTTGGGTCCATGGTGAAGACGATAGAATGATCTTCCTGGTCAAGATTCCAAGGGCGGAGACTGTCTAAGCCCTTCAAGCAGCCATTAAGAACATTGATTCCGAATACAATGTATGTACCTGATGACTTCGTCCGCAATGCCCGGTTATCATATATCATGGCTAATTCGCTCTAATTACAGTGACACTAGGGAGGTGGATTGTCATCATCCTCTCCGCCTGTTGTTGCAAACGACCATCATGTGACCACCCTCTCACCTCCCACACCAACCTGATGAATCACTCCAGTCCGTGGCGATGGGTTCATGCGCACCTCCACAAGCGTACCTGATCGTTAACGAGGAGAAGAATGAGTTTAGTGACGGAGGGTCAGATCTTCAGATCCCACAACCCAAGTCGCCTTCTCGTTTCAGGGTACATTCCTGAGTCAAGGAATGACATCCCTCCGACATCCATTTTTCTTCTTTTTTTTTGCGGATGCCTCCCTCCCATAGCGCGAACTCTGTACGAAATGCTGCTGCCCTGCTTTCATCATCGCCCAAGCTGGCCCGTGGCTTACGATTATGGGTGGCATCATCAGCACTATGCTCCTCAGATCATAACCAGGCACATAACTTCTCGAGACCATAAATAACTCTAATACTGAAGATACTAATGTCATATATATATATCACTTGGAATGCCCCTGCTGCCCACGAACTAGACAACCTCAGACGATTCAGACCTGTACTTAACCCACGAAAGCAACAGTGAGCCCTTGCCCTGATTATCAAGCGACCACACGTACCCAGGTGGGGTCAGAAACCTTTTCAGTGGGGGGACCCCTCCAATAGGAACTCTGCTGGGTCAAGCGATCGGCACCCTCGTTCACATCAGGGACATCAAGGGGTGTGATCGCATCCTTCAAACTACTGCCCAGTGTTCCCCTGATAGGGCCCGAATCTATGCTCGGTGGTGCGGCTTCGAACTGGAGGACTGTCCCCACGGAGCTGGGTGTTGGCCTATTGACGTACTGTCGGGAGTTGAGTCTGTGTATCCGAGTCAGCGATCTAGTATGCAAGAACGCCTGCGCTGAATGTGCTCACGTGGCTAAGAGTGTGTTGGTGTATGCTGATTCATGAAGCAAAGGTGCGATATTGGGTCAATCATAATTTGACAAACGCAAATGGCGATACGTACCTTTGGTCAGCGAGAAGTTGATCGCCTGGCAGTAGAGGTCTGTCGGTGCGAGCACGTACTGAAGATGGCATAATTAGCTGATCTACCACTGGCATTGCGATTGCTTGCCGTGCACCTTGAGGCACACTGACACAGCAAGGGACCTGACTTACACTGATAAACACTGCCAGCGAGAGAGTGCTAAAAAACACAAATAAGCAGGGTCAGTTCTTTTCAGCTGATCGTTTAGACGTAACAAAAGTTAGACTAACGTTGTGATCAGACCATTTGATACGACATACATCGTGATCGTATTGATCATGCGATTTGTTCTAGAGCCAGCCGTCAGTCACACAGGGAACAGTGAAAGTGTAAGTGGTATCAGCGTACTGTGGAAATCCATTGCGGTTGCGATGGAGGAGATAGGAGATTGAGGCAACGCTAAGAAGGTCTATCGTAGTTCCCGAGATTATTCCTCCATATAACGTCCACTACACCGTCGCAGTATACATATACAATGTATGAGTCCGAGTCCGAGTCAGCGACACTCATTAAATGTCACGATCCTTTGGTGAGCAAAACGAGACAGGACATACCTTCAATTTCGTAAGTCCAGACAAGGACGAGATCTGGGTGTCGCTGCCGATGTTCGTCAAAACACCGTAACCAGTATATTAACAGCGCTACATACGATATGACAACAGCGGCTGAAGTTGACAGAAACAGTTCAGCATCTCTCAGCATATATTGCGAGGCGATAAGAGAACTCAGTCTTACCTATGGCATTAGCTGTGAAAGAATGACAAAATATGAGGTCAATTCTGCAACTAATTGGCAGTTCGTGCGAGGCAACAGTACTTACCAAATCCGAACACAGACAACACTCCCTAAGAACAAGAAGTAAAATGAATGTTGCGTTGGATATGTGAGAAATCGGCATACGATTACAATGGAAAGGGGCCACCATCTCTTGCCCACTAGGAAGGTTCAAGTTATCAGTGAAGTCAGAATATACAATAACTGTCATATATCAAGCAGATGTGCGAACTTACAGACTCGGATGCGATATGCCTGGAATCTGTTTTCATGCAATGTCACATCACGTTGTGATTGGTCAATGTCAAGGGTTCAGTTGTACTCACAGTTGAACAGTGGATGAGACAGCACCATCCACGATAGGTTCATTCTGGGAAGTAAAAACAACGTCGAGTATCAGGATGTGTGTTCATCTTTGTGACAAGGTGACATCAACTCACCGAAATACCCCTGTAAGGTCAACCAGCACCCGGGAAATTTGTCATGAGTTTCTCTCAGCACAAATCGTGCTTGGACTGGCTTACCACGCCACTGGCGAGTCGATAGCCGCGAGATTGCCAAAATCGCTGACGAGGTACGTGTAGACGCCTTGGGTGGCAAGGGCAAGCGAGAGCGTATCCAATATCCTGTCGCAGGATCAAGGAGAACAAGGTCAGCTTACTTCCATACGAGAGACACGAATGGGCTTGCAATAATAGGAAAACCTAGTTTTTAGTTGAGTCAGAGGGAACACTGGTTCCACCGCTCAGTTTATTTGGGCGACAGCACACACCAGCAGCTTCAGAAAGATGCGATCTTTTGGATAGGTGCGGTACTGATGGTGCGTTGACAAGGTCATCTTAGCTCGAGGAAGAGCGTCAAGTAGTAGCTCACGTAGAAGATACCTTGCAGGATAGTAATTCCGTGGAATCTGTATTTACATGCCGCGTCGATTCGACCTCAGTGAGTCGTGCTGCTTGACAGCCAACAACGGGAATATACTTACATGGCTGCGAATACGATACCAATGAGGGCTGCGCCAAACGTAGGGCCCATGTTGATTTGAGGCAACGAAGTTGTGGAGGCCATCTTGCAAGAGCTCTGCAATCTTGTGAGGTAGGTTGTGTGTTCTCTGCAACTAGAACGTAGTACTCGGGGATTCGAGATTAAGTACAGAGCGGCCATCTCGATGATGTCCGCTCTAAGTCCCTCTTAACGTACGTTAAGGTCCAGCATCATGACCATGATGGTGCTCTCAATGATGGCGAAAGACCTTTGCGGTGGCAGGCGATGAAGATACAGTGTATGCAGCTGCGGACTACTGCAAGCAAATTCGACAAATATGGCGCTCGAGTGCTCAAGCGCTCAAGGATCAATCAGTGGCTGAAATGATCCTGCTGACTAATGATGTCCACTAATTATAACTTACCGGTACCATCACCCTCCAATATTTCCCGGTCCCCCCATTTCTTTCTATGATTACTGTACCGCAGCGAAGACCACACACGACGGCTGTACCTACCAACGGATCACGCACGATCACACTTCGAGATGCCCTGCCACGCCGAGAAGACGACAACGCCGCAGGTGGCAGTGCCGGACCCTCCCGGACTGTGGAACCCAACACGACGGCATGCGTACTCAAACTCCGTGGTAGCCAACGGTGTACGCGCCAGCGTGTCGCTTTTGGCGCAGATGTCGTCGACAATGAAGGATGTGGCAAGAAAAAATCCAAAAGTTCGTGTCTCGTTCACACCGCATGATGTGTCCAGTGTCCACCCACACCCATGCTGATAAGTCCAATGATCTGCGCCGTGCGCACGACAGTTTGTTGTATATACCATAAACCACGGCGGTTCGACGAGTCGTCGTCTGAGTCTGAGTCCGCGTCCGCATCCGACTCGAACGAGGGTGGAGGGCAACACTATGGGGGTGACCAAGTCCGTTCGACGAGGCACTGTCGTCATGCGCCTCATGGACATGGTTGCGGACACAACACCGTGCGACAGGAAGGGCGAGGCGGGACTGTACACGAGCTAAGCCAGTCGGACTCGGACTCGGACGCGAATGCGTATGAGAGGGCGCCGAAGCGGAAAAGGTAGGTGGGTAGAAGTGTGAGTCTTTGTACTTGTGGCGGGTGTTGAAAATAGACGCAGAGGGCTTTGGGCGTTCTCGACGTGTCGTTGCTTCCTTCGAGATGCTGTATGCCATTGGTATTATGCCACGCGTTGTAGCTGTGGACGACTTGTTCATTACTAGGTGGTAGGCCAAGGATGTAATTCAACATCACTGCAACATACTCGATTCGTTGCTTTTGCTGTCGCTGGTTCCCTACGTCAGATCTATCTCATCAGATGTCATTGGAAGATATATTCAACTTGAGGATATCAATAAGTGCTACAGTCCACACAACGACCGTGAGCGGAACGATCAAAAGCCATGGAAGGCTCAGGCCATGATACATCTACCCGTCAACCTGTTGCTCCATCATCGTCTTCAACCTCTCCTTCGCCATACGAGGCTCGAAGTGGAGATCAATAGGCACGACATCGCGCGGGACGCTAGTCACGAAGGCCATGTCATCAGTGGGCTTAGACTCGTCTACGGAGAGACGGAACGACAAACGATGAAGAGGGTGTTGATACAAAGCAACTTGTGGAGGCGTCATACCGGCTCTATCAGATCTGCGACGTTTTCTCCAAGGAACAACAGCACTTGTCTGGTGGTAACACGCAGTCCGGGACACACACTGGACGATATGTGGTGAGTGACGCACCACTGACGTATCGATTGGACTCTCATCGGCTGCCAAAACCAAAGCAAGGAAACTTGAGGGCGTCTTTCAGATTTGCATCGGACGTCAACCGTCGTATCAGGTTAAACGTGCCTGGGTCGGGGAGGACTTCCGGGTCGCGGGAGATGGCCCTTTTTGAACCAATCGATTGCTGCTGCATCTGTGCTACCCAAGGTGAGTGTTTTCGTGATGGATCGCTTCACATTTCAGTCACGTTCGCGGATTGAATAGGATATGCGGACGACTGCGAGGATGGGATGCTACTAGATAAGTGAGCCGGAGAGTCGGGTCGACGGAATGGAGGGGGTCGATAATCTCGTTGGTCGGACGGGTAGAGCATAAAATTGATGATGATAAGGCCACCTCGGGGGTGGGCGCCGTTTTACTGTAATTTTGCATGATAACGCACACGCGGTCGGATGGGCCACCTACCTTGAGGCTTGCGATTGGCAGCCAGTGATTGAGTCGTGTCGTACAGGAAACGCAAACAACAAGACAAGTGGTGTGATGTGGCTATCTCCGAGACGAGCAAATCTCATTTGTATCCGCTCTTCTCCGGCCCTTCGTCATCCTCTCTGTTCGCGGCACGATGGCGAGTCTTTTATCAGAAGACATTTATCAACTGTCTCACCTCCAGGCTTGGCAACGTACTATATATTCTATCTCTCGGGACTCAGTCTTGTGCGATTCCATCCCTCCAACTTGACTATCGTATCCAACATGCAAGCGTCATCCTCCATCATCAACGAAAACATCTGTACTGGTACCCCCAGCTTCACAGCCGCGGACGTACCAGACATGTCCGGCAGGGTCGTCCTCGTCACCGGTGGCACGGCTGGTATCGGCAAAGAGACTGCCTCCTTGTTCTCAGTCTTGCAAACCTGAAGAGCGTCAAGGCAGCGGCGTAGGAATTCAATTCGTAAGGCTTCCATCCCTTTCACGGTAGTTAGCGGAAATTAACACTTGGTAAATAGAAAGGAAGACACAACTGAACGTTCTGTTTAACAACGCGTAAGTCCAAGTTCCTAGTGATTTTTTGTCAGGCATCACTGATATACTTTGTCGGATCAGCAGTGTGATGGTTCCTCCCATGGATTTGCTCACGGATGATGGGTATGACCTTCAATTTGGTACCAATGTCCTCGGTTATTTCTACTTTACCACACTCGTCCTGCCTCCACCGAAATATCAGCACCGGACGGTATCACCAGGGTGTCAACACCTCGTCTAACGGTCACTGGTTCGGCGGTCTCAAGTATGACACCATAAAAGACGGTCCAGCGCGCAGAAAAGCCGGGGAATGGGAACTGTACGGTCAGAGTAAGACGGTGAGGTCACTCCAATGATGTTACTAGGTTCAATTCCACTCATCGTATCGTTAGGGGAATATTGTTTTCGCTGCTGAGCTGACTCGGCGGTACGGAGACCAAGGCATTGACTCGACTTCGTTGGAGCCTGGTCTGCATGTCAACCCAATCTAGGAATATATAACCTGGCTGTTTGGCTTCGCGAACGTGCCGGAGATCGTGCAATTCAGGCAAGTGTGCAAGTGTTCTAAACGGTCGGCTAGCTGACAATGCGTGCAGGACTTTCATGCCCGCTTGAAGGACCATTTAGTGGCACGTCTGTAAGGTGTTCAGCATCTTGGGGAAGATCTCCAGCTCACTGACGATGACCGCGATACACTGCTGATTGCTGAAGACAAGATGTATGAATACAAGGTTTTACGAGTCAACTACACAACATACGATCCATGACGAGAGCAAGATAGTATTACCACTAGACACACCGACGTGATGGTCCTTTCTCAAGGGCAGACAAGGTGTGCCATCCATACTGGTATGCGTGCGTCATCCGTATCTTCCATGTCAACACGTTATTACGGCGAGGGTAATGATGGAGAGGAGATTGAGCAATTTGATGTCCTTTTCGTGCGCTGGTTTGGGCGAGCTACTCATCTACCATCTGGTTTTGCTGCTCGTCGTCTCCCTAAGCTCGGTTTTCTCCCTGAAGACGATCCAGACGCTTTCGGTTTTCTCGATCTGAACGATGTCATCCGAGGCATCCATTTGATCCCATCATTCCGGCATGGATTGACAGAAGAGTTTCTTGGGTCATCATTCGTTCGTCAAGGCGCTGACAATGATAAGGACTGGAAATTCTATGGTGTAAATATGTGAGTTATTCATTCATTACCACGTTTACCTTAGTGAGTCGTTGAGTAGCTTTGTTGACTGCGATATGTTCATGCGCTTCCGTGGTGGTGGCATCGGACATAAGGGATCAAGACACTGGGACAAGTTTCTTCAATCAGATGGCGCAAAGGAACAGGGTGAAGACAAAGAGAAGGATGAACAAGCGGCGGTCGGGTTAGATGTTGACGAGGCCGACTCGGTGGATGAGCAGGAAGATGATGCCGAAGAGGATAATAATGAAGGGAAGGATGAAGGTGATGGCGTCGCCGATGGTGATGACCCTGTCATTGCAGACGAGGACGAAATTCTGGACGATCAACTTCTCGTTCAGGAGGGGTATGGGGCACTGTAGACTGTAGTCCTTTTGCTACTTCCGTTGATGACACATATATTCGAATATCACGTGGTTGCACAGGCGAAACACGGCATATCGTTCGCGAAAGGAGTATATAACGTCTCTGAATGCTCGAGAAAGCGACGATATGCTCGAACTTTCATGGGGTGATCGCGTATAATGTCATCTCAGCTATGGCGCAGCCATGTCACACGTCGCTACATGTTGATGCCAGAAAGAGACAGCCGTGGTTTTCGTTCGGACAGCGGGATTTCGACGGGGGTCACGGAAACAGATTCGTCTTCGTCTTCCTCGAACGGGGAAGGAGGGCTTGATAGTGTGACGGGTAGGATGATGGGAAGTGCGTTGAGTATGGTTTTATATAGCGCAACAAAGGAACCTAACGAGATATGTGCGTTTAGGAAGTCATTGACATGAAGACGGAGAAACGCATCTCCCTGGATGAAAGCAAGCGGTGCGACAGGCGGCGCAAGCCGCAACAGATATGAAACCTTACTTTGATACCTTGCCAAACCAGAGCATCGCTAGAACACGGTTTCGGCTGGCTCGGATAGCGAAAGCAATTGCGCCAGCTAGAGAGTCAGAACAAGCAAAGGAAGTGGGGATGCTTCGCACGGAGGCCGCCCCGCCCAGCATGCTCGATACATTCCCAAACGTCTGTGAGCTCGACAACTGGCTCGCCTCTGTCACGCCAGATTATCTTGCGGGCTTCTTTGAGGCGCTCTTGGTGGTTTGCGAGGGCGACAAGGTTATCGAAGGAAGCGACAGCGCGACGCGGTGAATCGGATGTAAGAAGGGATTCGAGACAAAGATTTTCTTGGTTCATCCTCAGGCTCAGGGCTCGTCTGTGGTGCGAGCGTTCTCGGTGAACATGGGGAAGGCGTCGCGCTGTATTGTCGCTGGGGAACGATGCTGCGTCACCCGGATTATATAAACCAGTGTGCGGCTGCCACCTTTGAAACCATGAACTACTGCTTACATGCAGCAATTAAAGACTTACAAAATATGAGGAAACAAAGAGGAAAAATACCGCGATCATGAACAAAGCTGCAGGACTGCGATGATTCCAGTCTCATCGAGCGTGTAGCCGAAATGTAACCCCTTTGAATCGTACACCACCGGTGACCCGTACCAAGACCAACAGTCAGTGTGGCATCTCGCCAGTCAGAGCTCCCCGTTCCCACTTCATGTGTCGTGCCTCGCTAGAACTCCCATACCTAACTTGGTCCCGCAGCAAGTGCGCATATCGTTCCTCCGATTTAGGAATCCCTTGCTTCCGAACCAAGGTTTCCAACATATCGAACACCGCGGGGACGTCCTGTAAAAATGGATACGTCTTGGGACTGAATCCAACTGGATGAATACGAAGACACGCCGCGTCGTGTTCCAGTCGCGGAGAACGTTTGTCAGCGAAGGTGACCGATTGCAATCCAACTTTGCGGAGACCAAGGTCAGCCAAGATCGCGATATAGGGACGAGGCTGCGGCTTTGGTCCACCGATACTGTCATGGGTTCTTTCGATACTGGACAGCGCCGAAGAATTCGTGGAAAGCTGGTCTTTGTCTGATATAAGAATTTGGGAAAAGCGATTGTTGGCATCGCCAGATGTGAAGTAGATGGGAATTATTTTGTCGATGAGCGGTTGATTGTGGCAACACTGCACGGCACTTGTTCGTTGCCAGTGCCGCAACGTCCATTCATCCAAGCTGTATATGCCATCAATGATTGATTGGATGAGATAATCCAAACAACCTACAGTAGTTGCTCCAGTGGCTTCTCATCTCTCTCGTTCTGTCTGATGTTGGTGTCCATGGAAACCCAGTGGGAGAAGTTTACATATGCATCTTCGAATGCGTCCTTGGCACCTGGACATTTAGACCAGAAACGGTCACCAAATACAAACTCGAAAAAGGCGATAACGGGTATCATTTGGCAGTGAATCAACTCTGCATCGAACCCGTTTCCCTTCACAATCGTATGACGGCTCTCGTTATTGCGAAGAACGAAAAGATCTTTCGCAAGGAGCCAAAGCAATCGGCTAACGAGCTCGCCACGTTGCCCAATGTCGATCATCCCGTTGTCAACTTTTTTCACCAGCGTTGCCAACGTTTCTTGCAACGAGTCAACAGTGTTGTGCAATAAAAACGTGGCGGCACAAGATAGCAATGGCTCGGATGGGTAGGTGGTATAGCTCCAGAGACGATCGTCGGTTGTTGTGATGCAAACCCGGAGGTGGCTCGCAACAGAAGTTTCCACGTACTGAACGGCGTCGCGGTGACCGACACAAACATCGAGGCCAAATCTCTGCGCGAGGACTGCAAGTGCTTGACGTGAATTAGTCGGGTCGTACTGCGAATCCCCGCTTAGCTTTTGTGTGGCGAGTTTGAACATCTTCTCGAATGCGGTGTACTTCATCGAGGACCACCTGTCAGTGAATAATCACCACCCGCCTGGAAATCATGCAAACGAGAGGTAGTAACTCACAGAGGACGGCCATAACATAGAATATGTTTTGCTTTTGCAATCTCAGACGATGGAACAGCACCGAGCTGGGGAGCATGGTGATCCCACCCCAACTCAGAAAATGGTGGGAATAATAGTTCGCCCTGGACTGAGACTCTTGCGGAGTCAGCTACAAGACTCGTTAGGAAGATAGCAAAGAAGCAACGTGGCACGCACGGATTGTTTGTGGGGAAGCAAAGTGGGCAACCTTCGATGTTGTTGATGCAAAGATTACCCATACTGCGTGTGAGATGGAAACTTCAGAATATGACTTGATGACGCGGAGAAGCATGGTTGCACGACGAAATTCTTTCGGCTCTTGCAGTGGGTGAGCTTCGTCTAGGGCAATTACTAGCTTTGGCTTGTCCAACTCTTCATCCGGAAAAGCTGAAAAGAATAAGCCGGTCATTCTAGTATAATTATCCACCATGCATCGTTCAGCGAAGTCGCTAGCGGAATTTGAACGTCCAGACGCGTTGTCAATAACTGATATTGCAATTGCGATAAATGAGCACTGCAGCACACTAGCAGCTTCGCTTATTACACACCCATTGCACTGTCTATGTCCCTCTTGATCTACCAAACACAGCTCACAAAAGGTGATCAAGAAATTGGTGTTGCACCAGGCCCACCTCGTCATACGTGCTCTTCAGCCGAGCGAAAGGACCAGCACGGGGTGACGACTGTATGTCCCATTCATTGTTCCAGTCCTCGACTGCCGCTTTGCCGTCACTTGTTGGAATAGATAGATGCTCGTACACGAGTTTGAAAATGGCTGCAAAGAAGGTGCAGCACTTATTATGATAGTCCATCTGGGAACTACCATCTTCGGTCAGGACCGACGCGGGAATGTCATCGCGACCAGGAAATCCAGATTTATCCGCGACAGGTCGAAGATTCATGTACAACACCAAGATGCCCTTGCGAGCAAGCTGCACATGAATATGTATGAGCACTCTGTTGTAGGCATTCATGAAAAGAAGGAAAACCTCTATCATTGTGCGCGTCTTTCCTGTTCCGGAACTCTGAACGATAGAACAGAACCTGGCATAATATCCGCGAGTCGTGGGGGTCAGCGAACTTGCGATGGTTTCGCTGAAGATATTCGTACAAAGCGTCGACGGCACAGCCTTTATAAGGCTGGTTGGTCAACGCGAACATTAAATGTTCCTTCGCCGTGTTTGTAAGGGCCTCGGGTTCTAGGGTGCATGATTAAATAATAACGAATAGTGCGGAGGTCACGCCGCATCGAACTCACCATGCGAGGAGTCGCTGTCACTATGGCAAAGGATTGCTATGCAGTGCCACCGTCCACGGTCATCAACTTGACCAGAAATCGTCGTAGACGATCGCACACACACCAAGGTTCCGAATTTGGCGGTATGATTTGTGCTCCCAGGTGGAAGCGAGCATCATTTGTAGCTCTTCATTGGCGTTGGTCAGTTTGGCCAGCTCGGGGAACCCATGATACTTGGTGTTGGAGAACTGCGTTGAGCTCGTAAGGATGATAACATTCAGAAGGAGAGTATAACTCCAGGAAGCGTAATGCTGTCAGGTGGGATGAACTCATTCACAGCGGCGTCGAGCTTCTGGTGAGTGGCATCGGTGAAGCGATCTGGGAGCAGCTTGAGGGACATATTGTTCGTGACGAAGAATGGTCGTCTCTGAGGTGAACTTACATATTGTGGCTGTGTGGCGCGTCGCCGGGTGATCGCCAAAATCGCAGTGCGTTACACAAGTCGGATCCAAGAAAACAACAACAGTGTACGTCCTTCAGTATTTGCCATGGACCAAATAACGTTACTCATTTTGACCCTCACGAACTTACCACCAGGTACTACAGTACATAGTACGTGCGACCAAGCATGACTTCTAAGTTCTAATGGGATCATGCCCCGTGGACCACGGCCGTTATCAAAATGAGTCTACAGGTCACAGGGTTGCCACGTCGCCATGCCTCCAGCAACAGTACAACCCAGATATGTAGAGTCTCCCGCGCTGCGCGCATGATGTCGGTGACTAAACTATAGCTCAGTGGAAGCACTATATAGGATGCAATGACTCGGCGCCGTCCGTGTTGCAAGTTGCAACGTTGCGCCATCATGTCACATTCTGCTGCGCCTGTACTCGTGGTAAGCCTCTCGGGCTGTTGGTGGGATCGACGAAGGCTAACATGGACGCATGGTGCACTAGGCTGGTGGTGGGCCATCCGGGCTCGTCGTTGCGCTCACACTATTGCAGAATCATATTCCTGTTCGAGTCATAGACAAGGAACCCCACTACCATATCGGCCAGCGCGGCCACGGGCTGTGGGTATGTGCCGATGGATTGAACCACATGCCGGTGTAATGCTGATAGGTAGTTTGGCGTTCCGTTGTTTCAATAGCCCCGCACTTTTGAAGTATTTCACTTTCTCCGCGCACACGAGATTCATCAGAGAACTACACCAGTGCTCCCTATACAGGAATACAAACCTGGCACGCTTGAGCCTACCAAGACCTACTCGATGTTCACTCACAATGATCCAACTCCCTCGATTCCTTATGCAAGTGTACTTCGCCTTTTCTGTGGCGACGACTAATTCTGTATGTTCCGTAGAATAACCCAAGGTTGCTCGGTCAACCAATGATTGAAGGCATCCTGCGTTCTCACCTTGAAAAGAATGGTTGTTCCGTCGAGCTGGGAACGGAGCTTCAATCGTTTGAAGAAGATGGCGGGCGGGTACTCGCAAAGTTGATCAAAAGGAAGGACGGCGAAGAGATCTGTGAAGTATTCGAGGCTTCATATCTTATTGGGGCAGATGGAGCTAGAGGTGTGTGCCCCGTATGAAGCGACTTTTTGTTGCATACAATGAGTCATATTTTCTGCTAGGGGTGACTCGGAAAGAACTTGGGTTAACATTTCTCGGCGAAACCAGGCAAGATTTGTCCTCCGTTCTCGGTGACATCTGCGTAGAGATTGAGGGGGTCGACAGAAATGTATGCACGACTCCTTATCTACGGAATATAATGTGGGACGAGTCACTGAAATTGCTTTAGCACTGGCACTTCCTCGGAAGCAGATCGTCCAACTTGTAAGTCTCAATTTCCCGATGTTTTTTTCTAAACTGTATCTAATCTTCGGGTAGTCTTATGCTTCGCCCAACGGATGAAATAGCCCCCGATGGTTTCCAGATCCTGATGACGTTGAAAGAATATGATCCGAAACAGCTGGTCGCCGACGAGAAATTGCTGTGTAAATGCATATCTGAACTGATTGGACACGAAATCAATATTAGAAAGGTCGTCTTTCTAACAGAGTACCGGTGAGCCATATTGTCAAGGCAGGTTAACCGATCCTACATAACTCGACACAGGCCCAACATCAGGATGGTCGACAAGTTTGGTGGCGGTCGAGTTTTTATTGCTGGGGGTGAGACAATCATGCATCTTTTTCCTTCGCTCACTAATATATAACTTCCGTAGATGCTGCCCAGTATGTACACTACACTTTTCATACACCATACAAACTTAGTCTAATCTTACGTCTCAGTGTTCACAGTCCTACCGGAGCCCAAGGTCTAAACACTTGTGTGCAAGATGCTGTGGGTATCTCTGAGTGGCGTACTCTCCTTCATTAATGGCGTCGTTTCGACAGCTCAACCTGGCCTGGAAACTCTCCCTGGTCCACAAAGGACTCTCCCCTGTCACCCTCCTAGATTCCTACACCCAAGAGCGTCTCCCCGTCATCGCCGAAATGCTTAACATCACCACCGGTATTTTTCACAAGTTGCGCGAAGCGCCAACGATCGAGCGTGCCATGGAGCGTGAAAAGCGGATGAACATGCTCGGTGTAAATTGTCGAACTAGCTCAATTGTGCTAGACGAATTCACGCATGCCGAACCTGTGAATGCATATGGGATATTGGATGAGGGGGTCTTGGTGGCGGGTGATAGGGCACCGGATGCCACAGGGTTGGTCGTGGCTGCCGATGGAGCAGAGACAGAGACGAGGCTGTTCGACGTGTTCAGCCCGACCTATCACACCGTGCTCGTGTTCATTCCAGATGTGGCGTCCTCGGTGGATGTCCTTGAGGGATTGAGGAGGTATCCTGCGGACGTGATTCGGCCAGTGATCGTCCTTCCGCAGGGTTCAGAGGTGATGAGTGTCGCGCAGGCGGGCATTGTCGTTGACCACGGTGGTCATGCTTACCGTGGGTACTTGGCGGTGAAAGGAGAGAAGAAGGTATTCGTGGTCAGACCTGACGGTGTCGTGGGTGCCATCGTGCGGAGCGTTGAGGGGGTAGGAGGGTACTTTTCGAAGATTTTCATCTAGAAATCGACCAGGAACTCCTTGCTGTTTAGTATCATTTTGTTGTATAGATACATACACATATGGAAGTAAGTAACATGAATTGACGAACTCAGCGTCCTCCGAACAAGTTCTAGTATGATACTAAGTTAGGACCTGTCAACTTGTCTTGTACTGTACTACTTCAGCAAGGCAATGTCGTGTGGCTATGCCCCGCTTACCAATCACACATTTGGTTTTCTTCCGCTTGTACAGGTACTTGGGTACGGGAACTGACGAAAGCGTTCTCCGCCACCCTTTGAAACCGTGACCAACTACTTCTGTGGCGAATAAAGACTTAAAAATTATGAGAAAACAAAGAGGGAAAACGCCTCAATCATGAACAAAGCTGCGGGACCCTTCAAAACGCGCAATCATTCTGGTCTCATCGAGCGTGTAACCGAACCGTAACCCCTTTGAATCGTACACCATCGGTGGCCCGTACCAAGACCAACAGTCAATCTGGCACCTCGCCAGTCAGAGCTCCCCGTTCCCACATCATGTGTCGTGCCTCGCTAGAACTCCCG
>JBBPNO010000282.1:0-32205 GCA_038090915.1 Boletus eberwhitei
GACCCATGCCCTTCGGAATAGGTTGTGGGGTATGGGCCATCAGGCTCGGGGAGTACGAGGTCTGCGAGAAATCTACCACCTTGAGGGACAGAAAAAGTGTGAAATATTGTATGATTATTCACATTTTTTGCCTAGTCACGGTGACGCTGGCCAAGCAAATAACTGAATGTGCCGCGACGGCTCGGTACGGGCCGGTCCTGCGATCGAGTCCAGTGTCCGAGTCCGTCGCGCTCGTGTTTCGCGCCTCCGAGTCGGGAACACTCCCCCACCATCCTTCGATGATATACATCACATACAGATGTGGCCGTATCGTCTGGTAACCATATATTCTCGCTCGGCTTTGATTCGTGCTTCTAGGTCGTGTTTTGAGTCATCCACCACGACGCGGTGGGTTTCTGGGTGCCATGGATGACTCAGGTACGTCCATCGTCTTGCGCTTGTACCGTTTGTGCTGAGTGTCTTTCCCTCAGCTTCCGACTCGTGTTGAGTCGTGGCCTGCCAGTGCGAGGCTCGTTGCGCCATGCATGCCGCCTTGTCTCCTATGTAGTACGATGCCTTCGCCGCAGCTCTGGAGTTCTGTCTCTCTCGCCGCCATTTGGCTTCTCTGGCTCGCCTCTACCACCTCGACTATTGTGCCAGTGCGTGCCGGCGCCCTTGGGCGGCTTCTGCAGGTGTGGTGAGTCCGTCTGTATACTCTTCGGGTCCCTTCATTGTGCCTCGAATGCACTGCATGGCTTCTTGAGTCCGTCGGTCGCGCCGCTCGCACGTGTTGGCTCGTTCTTGCTCATGTGGGGTGCTCTGGAGGTGAGTCGAAGTACTGAGAGGTCAGGTCGTTTTTATTTTGCCCTTCTAGCCGACGCTCTCGCCGCGCTGATCGACTCTTTCGGTTCGTCTCTTCTCCCCCTCGAGCCGCGAGCTGCGTTTGTGCCGTTGCGACAGTCCGCTTGCGTGCTGTTACCTTTGCCGTGTCGCTGGTCTGTACGCGTGCCATTCGCTTGTGCTAGCGTCTCATTCTCGTGCGTGCGGGGTGTTGGGGGGTTGTAGACTTTTTACCACACACATCGCCATTAAAACCTATAGGAGGAGTCAAAGACCACATTTGGTTGGTCTGCCATGGACGTTTCGCTGTGACGTTATATATCGACCATGGGAGTCGTCGCGCGGTGGGTGTGTCCGGCTGTGATGCAGAGATCCAAGTCGAGCGAAGCGGGCTGGCCTAGTGCGGGAGGTACAGTTGGATCTGTCCGAGTCGATGGTTATGCTCCCGGCTAATTCGGCGGCCACGAACATGGCTTGTATGCCGGATCGTATTCAGCCTTGTCCCAGAACGCATCGTTGATGAGTATATATATGTACCAACGCAGGAGGTTCCATGGACGGTTGTTCTCAACATTTTTTGTCGATTCCGTCAAGCTTACACTTTCAAAGTTGCTTTTCTTTGCGGAGAGCCCTAAAAGAGTCGTTTACATAGAGTCATGTATTGATAAACAGTTACAACAGTGGGTGTCATATAGGTCATCTTGCCCCGACGATTTCTTCTCGGATAAAAAAAAGGTAGATCATCGACGACGCTGGGCAACAGCATCAGGCGACATGGATGGGGAGACCCATCGCCGCCCTGCTGAGAGGTTCCTTGACGTCGATGTCTGCGCCAAGCCCAACGAATGTCGTCCCCTGCTTGAGCTTGGCAAAGTCGGGCGGGTTCTGTCCCGCGAGGAACGTCTGCGCCTGCTTAATGACATACGCCGAGTTCAAAGGCGTCTTCGGAACAGTACCGATATACATCACTACAACGGGAGCCTCGATTGAGCTTACATTTCAGAACACCCAAAATGGATCCGAGTCTCACCTGCCGAATCGGTACTGCCAGTGTGCTCCTGCTCGACGGAATGAACCACGTCCTGGAAGAGAACGAAAACACGTTTGGTATGTGTTCGAGAACATTAGGAAACATTGGATAAGGTGCTTACACAGTGCCAAAAGACCATGTCACCGGGGTTGACTTTCGGGACGGACGTCATCGTCTCTTCGAGCCTTAGATGTGGGTGGAGTTGGGGTGTCGGTCGAGGACCACTGTACCCAGGACCTACACGGATGATGCCGGGGAAGTCCGCAGTTGAGATATCTGTATCAAGAAATTCAAGCTACCATCATCACAGAGAACGAGAAAAAATCATACCAAACTTCCAGTTCTTCGGGTCGAGGATGTCGGGGGAATCCGTGGGGACGGTTGGACGGAAGAACGGACGGAGGATCGTATACGCGTTCGACAGCCTAACGTCGGGGAAGACACGGAGCGTTCCTTCTGTCGGCGCTGTCTCGCTGAGGGATCAACCGTCGGATGGATGAGCAGTGCGTGACGAAAATGATCGATGCTAACGAACCTCATGGCGAGCCATCCCTGGAATGTCCTGAACACGCTCGCTTGTCCTGGTCGTCCGTACAACGAACTGCGCGCGTCAAGACGGTGCTCGAGCTCATAAGGATCATGTTGGCGCCAGTTTCCAGTCAAGATGTCCTCAAAGCAGCGACGGAAGGTTTCATCTTCCCATCGCTCGATCGCACCACCTAAAGACAATTTAGTGTCAGATCGTGAATGTGTTGAGGCGACGTACCATCCACGTGAGGCGGGAAGTTTGACCAATCAACACCGGGGTGGCGAATGCGGAAACGATCCGCGTATGTCAAAGGAACTGAGAGATCGACACCGTCGAGTTTCTGCCCGGACTTGACATGGTACAAGTTGCTGAGCCATGCAGAGGCCTTCAAGACGTTGGGGTGAGCACGAGCTTGCACCTGTGGGCGTGTCCAGCTAAAACACCGTTGAGTAAGAGGCGCGACAACGGGCAGCGAAGGGGCTGACTAGAGGTGGAAGAACTGCTTATCATTTTCAGGGATACCTGTCCGAAGAAAGGTCGAAAAAAGGTCAAGGAACAAGTTGATTGGCTGATAGATAATCAAACCTTCAGCATGAGGGTTAGCCTTGATGAATTCCTCGAGCTCCGTCTTCCAGCCAGAAGCTATCTTAGTATCAACGACGCCGCGAATGACGACCGAGCCTTTGCGTTTGATCACGTCGATCTCTTCCGGGGTCAACTTCTCCAAGTCTGTAAAATTGACTTGGGGAATGAACTGTTGAACAATTTCAGCCACGAGTCACGGCAGAACCTATCGATACCAAGCTCACGTTAGTACCAGCCTGCGCGATCTCGGCAGTGCGTTTAGCTAGTTCGCTGAGGATGTCATTCCACGACGCTGTGAGGCGCTCTTGTGTTGTCGCCGAGACAAGTTCGCGCTTCAAGTCGAGAAAACGGGAGGGCCATTCATATGAATCCGACATGATGAATACGAGAGGGCAATTCTCACAGCGAGGAATGGGAAGCCCTGCTTGGCGACCTGTTCATATACCCCACGCTGTGGGAGAACTCATACATTTTGTGATTGGGCACTGCATAGGAACGGAGAAATCTCGGAGGGGACGAAAGCCCCTGGTTGCGCGCCAGCTGTGGAGCCGTGGACCGGGTATTCATACTGCAACATGGGTTCTGATTTCCACACCGCCTCACCCGACCTTGAGGCCACCAGCCGTGCACTGGGTCACCGAGTGCAAGTGCAATGCTATGCACATACCTCACTTTGGTCTTAGCTCCCACTGTAGACCTTAGCTGCTAGTTCCCCAAATAGCCCGGGAAGGGCAGCGGTCGGGATAGAAGTAACCCCTTGACGAGGCTTTCGTAGGCTTGGAACCGCCGCGTACTGACCCTTATCTTAGGAGACGGGTGTCAGACTCGTCTCTCAAGTGGATTTGTCACCACAATCACTGACTCACCGCCAGGGATGCGGTCCGTCGACGTCACGAGTGACTGACAGTCTCATTCATGATTACGCCGAAGATTCGCCGAGTGGTACCCAACGCTGCGGAAAGTTGGCACATGTCTGTTGCGAAAATTTGTCACGGCGATGATCTGTAAGCATGAAATCAACTTTGATGGAAAGCTGAGCACATGGGACTCACAAACGTATCGAGAGAGGTGCCACGATCGTCGACTTCGGGATCGAACTTATACTTGCGACAAAATGCGGCGAACAGGTTGCATTTATGAGGGACAAAACGTGATTGATCCAAAGCAAATTACGGAACAAATCAGCAAGTACGATAAAATCCAGACGTGCAAGAGATCGAAAAGGCAAAAAGGAAACGACAAAACAAGAAGGGACAAAACTCATAGCAGTCGATGGTGCGTTATTGTGCTGCCGCTTCTTCTTCTTCTTCCTCTTCCTCATATTCGACACTCGCTTCCTGGTACTGTAATAATCATATTGGAGCAGACCGCGGGATTCGGTGCTAAAGCAACTCACCTGCTGATACTCAGCACTGTACCACGATAAGAAAGATTAGCTGTCGAATGGGACAAATCATGAGATCGGTTTCTTACATCAAATCGTTGGTGTTACTCTCCGCTTCAGAAAATTCCATAATATCCATTCCCTCCCCAGTGTACCAGTGGAGGAATGCCCGACGTTTAAACATTACTGAGAACTTTTTCACAGAGAAATCAATTATGAAGTTGCTGAGCATTAGGAAGCACACCGACCTGAGTGAGGTTACGCTTGAACAGTTCTTGCATGCAGGTCGAGTTCGCAAGTGCTACGCCAGCCTATGATAATAATTGAGAAATACGATATGCAACATTTGGGCCAGACAAACCTGTGGTTGTCCGACCGGGGGCACCGAGCACAACGACACCGAAACATTATCAGGAATCCACCTAAATCATGTTATTCAGGGTCGTGTGAATCTCCAGAACACAGTGATACTCACTCAACGAAAAGGTTGGAGTTCTTGCGTTGCAGTTGGGCAACGGAAGTCTGCCACAAGCTTCAGCAAACGATAATAGGGCAATATAGATCCCTACCTCTACCTGAAGAGGAGTGGGTATTAGCCGGGGTTCTGTGAGCAAGGCATATTCACATACCTCGTTAGAAGACACTGTTCCTCGGAAAATACACGCGGCAGTAAGATATCGTCTACAGAGACATTGACGAACTCAACCGAAAAGAAATAATCGAGTACTTACCCAAAGCGTGGATCGCATGCGACCAATAAGTTTCGGCGATCGAAGAGCCTAGAAAATTGAGAGAGTTGACTGAGTTGCGCACCATGACACTTACGACGAGGTCAATTCGGGGATGGAAAGCTTCTGAAATGCCTTGGCCTTCGGATCATAGAACGGCGCAAAGCTTGGCATGAGGAAGTGAAGCTGGGGTGCATAGTCAAAATCAAGAAGGACCATTTACTCTTAGTAACCTACTCGGGGGAACGGGATCAAGTTCATGCCAAGTTTCCGCAAATCACTGGCAACAACAGTTACTTTCCTGGAATCAAGTATGACGTTGAACCTACCCGTTCAACTGTCCGGGGAACCGAAGGCTTGTACTAACACCGCACATGACTTTCGAGATGAGCTGCGCGTATAATCAGAATCAACGGCGACTATCACCCAGGGTCGAGTAACTTACCTGATTGAGGTCATCGAAGCTCGGGGTCTTAATCTTGAGTGTTCGAACGGCAATATCGTACCTGCTTGTGCTCAGCAGCGTAAAGAAGCGTAATTGGTCAATTGTACGTACAACGCTTCGTTATCAATGCATATCGTCAGATCACAATTGTCAACAAGTTGATGGATAGAGAGTAAAGCATTATATGGCTATTTGCTGATTAGCAATCTGATGGATCGAAGAACTTAGAAACTAACTTCTACGACTGTTTCTGATACCTGATAGCAGTTGTTAGTTAGATCCTTACATAGCTGGTATACTGACGTTCGGTGAAGGCAAAATTGAAAACGTTTGAAGCATCCGGTCAGGGTACTCCTGCAAACAATCAGGGTCGGATTACCGAGAAGAAGCGGACATAGCTTGCCTCGCGCAACTTGGATAAGAGCAGAGAACCAAGACCAGCACCAGTGCCTCCACCAAGAGAGTGAATGATTTGAAAGCCTTGAAGGGCATCACATGCTTCCGACTGCCTTCTTATGATGTCAAGAATGGGATCAATGAGCTCGGCACCTGAATGTAGCTCCAGTTAAAGCTTGCCATCTAGAATCTGCATGCCATACCTTCAGTGTAGTCTGCCTCCCGAGAAGAATTAGCCCGGGTTGTATTGCATATCAAAATAAACTCCTAACTCACATCCCTTTGCCCAATTGTTACCGGCCCCTGATTCACCAGTGAAAAATGTGTCCGGTCGGAAGAGGTTCCCAAGCGGCCCAGATCTTAACTTTAATGACGTGAGCCTCGCTTAGGCTTGAACCCATCATGACAACTGACACGGTTGCAAACTCCGGACTCGAGATCGACCTGGACACTCCTCGGGACGTATTTGGTCGGACCACTGGAGTCCACTGGCGTAAAATACACCCCAGCCTGAAAAACAGGAATGAACTCAGGTTTGCAACTTTGAACAAGATACTGACACGCGCTATTTGCAGAGGATCTTTGCCCACGTATATCTAAGAGCACAAAGGTTCCGCGTTCAAATGCCGACCAGGTTGTTATTCGAAGAAATGCACGACATGATGGCAGGAACCTACCCCTGAGTCGTTAAGCCCATGCTCGGCGAGGAGCATCTTCCAGAACCTCTCTCCTACTTGGTTCCCTGCCTGCAATTTTTCGGTCAGGTATTAGGGTTCGTAACCCGAGCTTGAATCCAGTTACCTGACCAGCCTGTCAATGAATGAAAGGAAATGTCAGTTACCAAGAAAAAGAATAGGAGAGGTTATCTTGCCTGAATGTTGATGATTTCTCTGGACATGGCTGAATGCAAGGAAGAATCGATGCTTGAGTTCTATCGACCCTGCACTTTGAACCCGATGCGCGATCACCTGTTTCCGGCAACATCCGCTCCAACGGGCATGTGACCGTGTCCCATATTAAGTCGCGTCGCGTTCTTGACTTGTTTCCAATCGATAACCTGAAATGCGCTTCAGAGCAACGGTGGAACATATCCCAATATTCTTTCGTGAGTTCAACGCCTCACGGGCTTTTTTTTTTCACTCGGTTTAGCTTTCCCAGGCATCATACAGGCTGTCGAGAAGCTACAAAAGAAATGCATCATCAAGTTTACAGAGGACGAGATGCACATCATCTGCAACGATGATGCCAACGAAGGTGGCATCCAGGTCTGGTCGTATGTCGCGCTTGCATCAAATTAAATCCTCTGTTTGACTCCCGGCACAGCGTAGTCAAGGTCGAATCGTTGTTTACTAACTACCGAATACAATCCAACGCGGAAAATAAAATCACGGTCTCGCTCTCAACGGAAGCGCTTCTTTCTGCCCTCCGGTCGTCATCGTCTTCAGCGTCATCGTCTTCAATAGCAGCTGCGATTCTGCCCACGTATGACGCTGACGAGCTCGTCATGAAACTAGCCAAGAAGAACGACGCAGCCGTGCTTAGTTTCGAAATGCTTGGTGTATCACGGTCAGGTCGAAAGGTACGCGTGGCGCATGACGTCCGAATCGACGTGATGCGTCCTTCTGAGGTCGACAAACTTCGCGAACCTCTGTGTCCTGAGCCAGACGTGTGTTCCCTCAGCTTCAGAATTGAGACAAAGAAAATGAAGAAAACAATGGGCTAGGTCACCATATTATTGCCTCAGTTGCAGAAGATGCGCACGATTGTCGAGAGACTCCGCCCCCTCTCCGACGTGTTGGTTCTTAGGGCCAACAACAGCGGGAAACTCCAACTTGCGATCAGTACTGACACAGTCAAACTCGAAACACAATGGGTTGGGTGCACGAACCCCTCCATGAGTATGTGATCACCTTCTCGTCCAAACACCGCACTCTTAGCCCGCGGTCGGTCGTATCTTAGGACAAGCCCCCGACCAGAACGCACCCGAACCAGAAGTTGCGCCGGAAGACCCCGACCCAGAAAAACTATTTTCTGTGTACGTGTCCATTCGCAGCTTCATCAAGTTTCTCAACAGCCATGTCGTCTCGACTACGACTATCGCATGTACGTGGCCCCTTCTACTGTACCTGTTTTGCGAGCTTCCTACCATTACTGATATCTAGGCATTTGTCAAAATCACTGCGCAATTCTCTACGTGTACATCGGAGATGTTGCGGATGCAGGAGGTGTCCTCACGTTCTATATACCGATTGTCATTGATGATGTCAATTGAGGAAGAGGCCTTCCACGCCTGTGTCCCGAATTGGTTGGTCGTTGTTGGTCCCTGTTGCAACTTATCGCCATACCAGCACAGATAAAGCTGGCGCGGTCAATTCGGTCACATGGCCCACCATTGCCGTATCTCGATTTTTGTATCCTTTGCTAAAGTTTCACCATACCGTAGTGCCTACCACGCTGTGAGAGATATTTCGTTGACCCGGAGATTATCGACAGACCGAAGAATACAGGTAATACAGTTTGACACATCTACGATCGGTAGCACGACGACTTTGTTTACACATTCCGAGCTTGTAACCGAAACAAAATTGCTCTGGCATGGAAACCAATTTACTCCCCCAATTCTCAAACCCAAGCCTCCGAGCAGACTTTGTCAGGTCGCCTGCTATTCCTACCACGGCAGTCAATCTTACCACAATCCTGGCAAGCATTTAGACAGAACGTGCGTCCGCCCTTTCCCTTGCAATCCTGGGAACCGCACTTGCAGCAATGTCGCGTGCGCTTTTGCGATGGTTCAAGAATCGCGACTTCTGGTGCATTCTCACCATATCCGAATGCCCTCTTAAGCCCGTTTTGATCCCCTCCGGGATGTGCATGCGATGGCACATTTTGGCCTTGTGCGGGGGGAAAGTAGGCATAGCCAGCGTAAGGATAGCTCACGTAGGGCCCAGGTTGGGCAAACGTGTAAGGTGCAGGCTGCGCAGGAGCGGAAGATGGCGCGGGAACGTCAGTAGCAACGCTGGCCATCGTAGAGGAGGAAGGTTGTGACTGCGCATGTGCATGGACTTGGGGTGGTTGTGGTTGTGGCGGCTGCGACTGAGATTGTTGTGGTACAGCAGCAGCAGCCTGACTTGGACCCGCTTCTGCCGTGGCGCTATTAGCTTTCCACGCGTTATCATATTCATCAGAAGTATCCTGATTACACTATGGGAATCAGGAACACCGTTAATATTGAAGATGATAGGAAACACGCACTCGTGGTGTGGCCAGTGTTGTGGTGTCATGCTGGGTGACTGCCGAAATGCCTTGGGCATCCTCACTTGGGCCATCCTCCTCTTCCTCCTCTTCCTGCTTCTCCCTGTCATCCTTGAGAGGATTCTGGATGGTGCCGATAACATGGAGGATGGCATCTTTGGACATCCCGGATTTCAAACAGCCCTTCGCCATGTTCCAGAGTGACTTTGAAACTCCCATCGCATGCCAGTTCCAGACATTCGTCCCGCTTCCCATGTCGGAGTCACCTTGAAGTAGCTTTGCAGGAAATTCTTCCTTGAGCCTTGTCGGGAGGGCTTGCATGATCGAGGCATCCGTGCTCGCAAATCTACGGCCCTCTGATGTTGTGTTTGCAACACAAGCTGCGCTTTTGCAGACATATTCGCAACCGATGATAAAGAATGGCTTTTCGAGATCGTAAACCTTGATCGGCCCGGATTTGATCCGCCCACGGTTTGTGAGCAGCGAAGAACAGGTGGAGCACGGAATGCCGTTGAATACAAGTGGGAGCGGGTCCCAATAAAAGAATCTGTGCTCGGACAGGGTGCGAGAATTCGGACCAGAAGCGATAAGGGAAAGGTACGCCGGGGAGGATGGAAGCCAAAATGTTTTGAGAATCGAGTACAATGAGGGTATAGGATGAGTGTCTTTAGTTTGATTTGTAGACGGGGCTAGCGAACTGAGATGAGACTTGAAGGCGTCCTCGACCGTCGGTCCTGCACCCGGAAGCGGGTTCGGGGCTGCCAGAGTTGCGAGTAAAGACTGCAAGAATACATCAGGTTTCGTCCGCAGTAGCTCTTCCCACCCATCCCTGTTGAGATTGGGATCGAGGTGATATTGTTGATGGGAAGGTCCACCTGCGGTACCATTGGAAAGAACAAGTGGAGGTGCCGAGACAGACGCCTGAGTGCTCAACGGAGTGAACCCCGTCTGCCAATTAGGAATCCCGGGATGCTGAGGATAATAGGCCTGAGAGATACACTGAGAACGGTGGGATATTTGACAATAATGGTCTACTTACGCCAGGAAAAGGCACGCCCGGGGGGCCCTGCGCGGGTTCTGCGTGGGCTTTTCCAGAGGATTTACGTGACTGAGTTGTTCGACGTGTACCGACGGAGCCAGCAGGAAGGCCATCTTTCCTGGGCCGTCCAACAGGCCGCTTTATCTTCTCTCCAATGACTGTAGGGTTTTCAGAAGGTTGTTTCTTTCCGCTGCCTTTGGGCCTACCCGGCCTGCGTTTCACGGGTGTTGCGTTGGGATCAACCGCTGGGTTGGTAGTGAGGGCAAGTGAAGCGAGCAACGACGCAATACCTACATTGGACGATAGAGGGACCTGGCTCGGCTGGCATGTTTGGGAGAGCGCCTTCCATGGTCGATGGTTCGTGATCCTTCCATCATGTTAGCGTACGAATCATCGATATTCGAAACGTGAACAATGAGCGAATATCTCTAACAAAAAAAAAACGAATATACGAAATACGACAGCGTTCAGAAAAAAACTTATCCAAGCTAAAAACCTATCCGAACAAGCGATCTCTGGATGTATACCACACAAAAAAAAAATTGGGAAAGAAAATAACACAGGAGAATATGTTGATCGCAGAATATCCTGGATGGAGACACTCACAAGATATCGGCGCAGAACTTGCCAGCGGATTTGTGCAAAGTTTTTGTTATCCTGTTATCCCCTGAGACCTTCGGCTGTCGTGAGAATGCTGAAATCGTGATGAGCACAAGGTTTTCTTTTCTGGTTATTTGGTCGGAGCTCCAAATTGCCACCGTATACCCTTGATTTTGCAGATATGGATGCGACAGCGTACGAAGGTGAGCAGTCCGAGTTTTTTTTATCCAGTTTCGTGTCACCATCTTTTCGTATATATGATGAGTTCAACCGAATGCAAATAGGAAGTGCCGTCTAAAAGAAATTTCCTCTGGATGTTTCTCCTGTCGATTCCCGGTTCCCTGAAATGCTCCTTTTTTTTTCGCTCCCAGGATTCGTCAAGCTGACACGCTTAATTTCTAGCTGGCAAATGGATGTTATGATGGCCGGAATTTCCCCCATGAAAAAAGACCATTTACGCATGGGACAGCAGTAGCGTCCACAATGGCAAAGTTTCATTCTGTTCATCCTCTGACAGTACTTATTGTTTTTCTGGAAATAGTTACCCATATATTCGAGTATATGTGTCTCAATATGTTAGCATTTTGATAAGCACAGCCATGGCGACTTCTTTCTTTTCGGTCCCTGCAAGCCTGCCACTGCTGCGTGCAACACTGGGAGAATATGAACAGTGGACATCTCATGGCGAGGACAGTACCACGAACATGAAAGGTAACTGTGCGCGCGTCATGACTGCCAATGGCATACTTGTCCTCAGGTTCTGCACTCGAAGGCTTCATCTGATTGTTGCCTGCTGAATCCAATCCTCAATGATCACTGACCTTGTAACGTTGTTCCCTTTCCCGCTGTTCCGAAGTGTTGTGCGTGAAATCCGGGACGCCAGCCGATGCTGTCAAAAGTTACAGAAACTACTTGAGATCTTGCAAAGTCCATAAACGAAGTATAGTGGGGACGCTGGTCCATCCATTTAATCCATTCAGATTGATCACCAACAGATCAATCAGTTGATTATCTTTGCAATTCAAACTTAGTGGGGCTCACTATATGTCGTGGATCCGCACCCAGACGTCCAGCTGCCCTACCTACTTCAAAGTCAGTCACGTTGAAGGACTCTTCCTTCCTCAATTACAGTAAAGATACTTACCGTGCCTATTTAGTATAGCAAAACACACTAAGTGGGTAACAAAATGTCGACCTGTGGTGTCGGTACGCACAGGCCGTCAAGTCATTGCGGTCCTCGGAAGCGTGGAGGTAAGTAAGTCCTCGTGTGTCCGAGTATTTTCTCAAGACGTCGCCTAAACAGGGGCTTTAGAACTCTTGCCGATCGATCACGTTTGATTGCAACTGGAAGAAGTGTTTCCCAGGATATGCGCCTCACATTTGTCGGTAGTGGTGAACGGTTCCGGCGTTTTCGCAAGACTGCACGCCTTTTTGCAGCACAAAGCTGCGGAGGCACGTCAAGATATGTAGGTTGAGAGTGCCAGGAATGTCATACTTGATGTCCTGAATGATCTAAAACGCTATATCTAGCATGTTCAACAGTGATTCTTTCTTCCTTCTCAGTGGATTCCTCAAATTACGGGCTGATCTACCCGAAATCCTGCCAGATACGCAGTGGCTATTTATCCTGCAGGCAATGTATGGGAAACCTTTCCTGACGTCAAATATCGATCCGACGGTCACGTGTATCCACCAGGATTTTCCAGCCTGGCGCATTCCTCGTAGAACAGTACCACTTCTAAAACACGTTCCCAGTTCCGGAAGGATCCTCAAACAATACTGCGAGTTCAAGCTGACTCTTTCCAGGGAGCAGGAGGACCACATGAAGGACAAAATGGTATGAAGCCTGACTATCTAGTCTCAAGTATGCAAGACTAATATCACCTTCCTGATCGTCAAAGACGACGCTAGAGCATCATTTAGCAGGAGACTTCTTGCGACGATGAAATGGTTTTCCTTGCAGGTAGCTTACCTTGCACTGGAGCCGAGACAGTATGACATATGTTGGCAAATTGGAGATGAGTTACTCATGAGCCATTTCGTTGTCTAGACCGTTGGAATTATTACTCTCTTGGTCATGATGGCGGCTTTCAATCACTTTATGTGATTCTCGTTACAACGGTTTGCAAAACTAATCGCAGTCCATGCATTTTTTTCCTTCCAAGTCGTGTCCGAGTCGTGTCGTGTCGTGTACGAGGTCAAGACTCATGCCAAATACCAAAAAAAATCGCAACTGCCATTACTTTCGTGAACGGCTGGACATAACAACTCGTATCCCGTGCCTGCTGTAAACTGTTTCATCCACCCACTCTCGATTGGTGCCAGGATGGCTTGTTGGCGCTACAGTACGTCATCATGAATCAGCTTTCGTTAGTTCAGCGCGTCTGGTGTTTCAGCTGAACCTGTTGCGGCCGGCATAGGCACATTCTACCTCCACTGAGGTAATCCTCTTGTGGACGCTTCAGCGCACAACAATCCACGGTGAATGGCTGCAACAGCCAGCGGCAAGGCACCCGACAAAAGGCATCGTAAACGTCCACAAGAGGATTACCTCAGTGGAGGCAGGATGTGCCTACGCCGGCTGCGACAGGTTCAGCTGAAACACCAGACGCACCGAACTAACGAAAGCTGATTCATGATGACGTAGCGCCAACAAGTCATCCTGGCACCGATCGAGAGTGGATGGATGAAACAGTTTACAGCAGGCACGGGATACGAGACCTTTCTAATGATTCATAGTTGATTCCTTCCACAACTAGTTGTTATGTCCAGCCATTTGCGAAAGTAATAGCAATTGCAAAAGTCTTGACCGCAATGCGATGCGACTCAGATGCCGCTTGGAAAGTAGCGCACAGTAAAGCAGGTTCCCCGGCCTGTCTAACGGGTTCAATTGCTTCCAGGAGAATAGAATCACGGAAGGAATCCACTGTTTAGAGTGACCAATTTACAGGAGCATTTACTATATCCTCTACTACGTCTCATTTCCAACGCTCGGTATTGACTCGTCTCCATGATTAGTTTTCCTTAGCTCAACACGCCGGCTGTCGTCTCAGTGGAACCTGACATGGGAGGCGCGACCTCGCGCAGCCGCACAGGCAAGTGCATCGAGGCCATTTCAGCGTGCCATTTTCCATGATAAATGGCTATTATGAGTGACGGCAAGGCCCCCACCAATAGGCCACCTGCTGCAAAGGCGGGTGATTGCATGTCGGCGACAAGTTCAACAGCAGCCATGCAGGATATACCGAGGAAGGGGACAGCATGGAGAACTCTAGACAGGGTGGGACAATTCTGGAGGGACAATTAGACGATGAAGGGCAGGCGGAGAGGTAATAAATAAAGATTGGAAAGGAGGGAAAATACCTGGAGGAACTTAGCGCTGATAGCGAGATGGAGGTTGATGGTGTAAATAAGAAGTGTGAGCGTCAATGGCCCCAGTGCTTTGGACCCTGTAATAAAGTGAATGCTGTGTCATTGTGAGTGAAGCACCAATACAGTACGGAAATGATAAGTGATCCAAAGAATTAAAACTAACCCAAGAAACATCATGAGCTATCCACCCGACCACACATATTACACACAATCAGTTGAGGGTCTCCCGCAAAGAGATACATACCGAGTTCAATGAAAATTTCCGCAAGTCCTCCAGCTCTCTTGTAAGCTCGGAGGAGAGGGGGGTTTCATGTCCCGAGTTGATTTGTTGGGAACAATGCGACCAACGCAAGAAGGAAAGGATGCAAAATGGCATGGTAGAGAAAGTGGACGATGTCGGCCGCCAACCGGTGTTTCTGACAGGTGAATCGACACGGATTTTAACTTGGACCATCCACATCCACCGTTTTATCAACATTCCTCGTGCGAATATTGGTCCCTCGTTCATGTCACATAACTGAGTGCATGTATGATACACCCCGGAAGTTACCGGCACAATCAGAACGTCGTGAAATGGGAGTCTCACAGGGATACTCCGGGCGAAACGAGTCGGCTAAATCCTTGCCCACGAGGGGTTGGAGAGTTGTGCTGCTGTGGAGAAACTTTCGTACCTTTCTGGCCGTGGAATTGCAAGGCGACATGCTTGGCCTGCGGGGTCGGCCCTCGATATAACAGTGGATCGCATGAATCAGATTTTTTCCCTTCTCGTCCTATGGAAAACGCAGTCTTTTCCACTGTTGAATGTGCCTCTGTTATGTTGGAAGCGCTAACCAAAGGTGGATTGCAGCATAATACCGTCATGGAAAATGATCAGCACTCGCCCGATAAATCATGGACACGAACGCCACGTGCTGCATGCTGGTAGTAGCGAGGGACTACTAGGAAGACGATGATGTGAGCGGTTAAGGGCCGAGTACCACACAGGTTTTGCTAACCTGCGAAATGACCGGATCTCCCTCAGGCTGAAACTTGTTGGCAGTCTGCGCGTCAGCTCGCGGAAAGCCGAATCATCGAACCCTAGTGGCGAAGGTTTTTCGGGACACCCCGAACACAGATTCGGATCCGCGTCAATCCCAACCTGGAAAACCTATTGAGACATTCTGTGGGTCGGAAGCTAGCGACACGAGGCTAAATGATGATGGAATTGGCATGTGTTGTTTGTCGTTATGGCATAACATTGTTCGCTTAGCCGTAGAAGTATACTACCCGACGTTGCAACCCGATGCCCTATATCGATGATCGATTGATCTTCCATTGCCTGTGGACTTTCCAGATTCAGGAGCGCGGGCAGTGTACAGGTATGTAGATGCTTCTATAGACTTGCCACCACAATCACACCGGATGAGGGCGAACATAATTCGAATCCAGTTCATGCGTCGTGCGCCTGCAATCATAATCAGGGTTGAACCGTTGTATTCAATCGATCGCGACATGTAGCCCGGTAATGAATCGAGGAATTTCACTATTGACAAAACCGTGCGGAAAGGTCGTACACTACTTCTTTAAATGCTTCCGGGTGTGTCGTTTCGTCTATTGATATCACGCCCTCGTCACGCTCTCCCCGACCTGTAACACCATCGAGGCGAACAGGCTTACTGTAACAACTTTTTGATTCTCATGATGATTGCTGCGGGAAAACGTAAATCAACTCAAGAATAAACAAGTGAAGGAAGTGATCAATCTTACATTGAGGATCGAGACCTTGGTAAGGAATCTGCTCGCTGAGACCACCGCACCCCTCCTTGACGGTACCCATGTAGCCGTACCGGGGAGTGAGCCCACGCTCAAGCAGCCATGTGCCAAACTTGGAACCAAGCTGTGGAATGGAGATGAAAAGATGAGTCAACGGGATGGCGATGCGACAATACGTACACCAGTCTTCTGGTTGAACGACTCGACGACAAGGACGAAGCCACTTGAACCAATCTTTCTGATGGTCTACCAGTAAAACTGCTCAATTCATCGTCTTTCCATGCTGAACAATTTGCTCACCTGTTCGTCAACGATGTTGAGCGTGGGCTTGTTGATTAAACCAACGTCCAAGCCTTGCTCGCGGCATCGCAACACAGCATCCCAAGACCGGTACAGCATCTCCCCGAATGACACGACGTAGCCTGCATTGCCCTCCACGATCGTCTCATCCTTACCAGGCACAAACTTGTAGTCACCGCCAAAGAACTTGGTCTTTCTGTCCTCCTTGAGTATGTAAGGGACCTTTGAACGCGTGGAGAAGATAAAGCGTAGGCCGCGTTCGAAGAATACATGCTGAACGATGGCAATCATTTGTAACGGGTCGGCTGGGAAGTATAACCAAGATTGGACATCCGAGAGACCATTGTCAGCAAAGAATGAATTAACACCAAAGTGACAGGTGTTGTCTGCCATTTCATCAACTAGATGGGCAAGGGAAATCAGATGACGACCACCCCTGCTCGGACGACCGCATATACTCACCTCCTGAATGTGAGAAATGACAGAGGACATTGCAATTATTCAACCGCGCCATTGTGATCTCGGAAATAACCATCTCAAGGAAGGCAGAGAAGGTGGAGAAAACACCGAACTTGTCAGCGTCGAAACCAAAGCCAGCGGCTGCTGCGAAGTTACCACGCTCCATGATACCGGATGGAATGAACACTTCGGGATGTTTTTGGTGGATCACCTTGAGACCGGTGGAACCCTCCAAGTCACCTGGTCGGGAGCTAAGCTGGTGGCTTCACGATGTCATAGATATAACCTACTGTCAATGACCATTACCTTCTTAGCGGCCTCCTCTTTCGAAAGCTTGTCGAGTACCAAATTGACTGCATCACCGAATACGGCACGGTTAGCACCTGTCTCCTTAGTGGAGCCAATGTACGAGTAAAGGAGAGCAGAGGGTTTGATGCTGCCCAAGACATCTGAGATGACGGATTCGGAATATCCGCGTGAAATGAGATGTTTGGTGGCAGCCTTGACGGGAATAACATCATGTCCATGCGTGCTTCCTTCGATATCTGCGACACCGGGAGCCATGAGACGCTTAGCAATTACTATGGGAATCTGAGCTGATTGGCTGCAGGCACTTGGCATACATACATACCGGCAGCGGGGCCATTGTAAGTGACGATGGATGCGATTGCACCCCAAAGGGCATCGAGGTTCTCACCCTGGACAGTATGGACCTTGAGACCATGTCCCTCGAGCGTCTTTTGCAAATCGTATCCCTTGAGATATTCGGAGGGGTGGCCAGCAATAGTGACGTCATTGTCATCAATCAAGAGCTTGACGTTCAAGCCCTGAGCAACGGCAAGACGAGCGGCCTCTGCATCGTTACCCTCCTGCTGAGAGCCATCAGAACCAAGACAAAAGACGGTTTTGTCACGGTGGGCGAGGGCGACACCGTTCACATGTGGCCACATGTGCCCGAGACGACCAGAAGAGAACTTGACACCTGGTGTGAGGCCAAGTTCGGGGTGGCCGGGGAGCTTGGAGTTTGCTTCGCGGTAGTGCAGAAGTTGCTCTGGAGGAATGTTTCCCTCTAGAGCAGAGAGGAGGTATTGGGTGGCGACGCGGTGGCCTGTTGTTCAGGGCATCAGACGACTTGGGGTAGACACAGCACGGGTAAGCGTACCAGCCTCGTCAAAGAGGATAGGGATGTATTTGTCGGAGTGCTCAAACAAGCTGAGTGCTATGCAAACTTCCGGGACAGTGTCGTAGGCACCACCTGTAAATATGCGTTGAGTAGGCAGACATTTGGACAATAGAGATGGACAACCTGTGTGTCCACTCACACCACGCGCAGCACCAGTGGCGGTAAAGAAGACGAGGGCATCACGAAGGAGATGGATGTTGTCCTCGAGGATGGACTTTTGCTCTGCAGTAAGCTTGGGCTGTGAGGGGTCGAGAACCAATCTACGAATAGATCGTGGTCAAGTAATGCTCTGAATGCCGAAAGATGGTGCTACTTTTTGTACTTCTTGAGATCGATGGGGAATTTACCCAAAGGGCCGGTCATCGTTGAAGGATGTGAGTAAGTGCTGCCCTCCATCTCGACCCGCGTTTATCAATCTCACCCGTGCGAATTTCGATCCCTCGGGTAACGGTGGCGCCGATGGAAAAACTAATCGTTTCGACACATATGGTCACAAGATTACAAGTCGAGGGCAGTGACTAGTTCCGCGACACTGCAGCGCACTGAGAACGGCTTCTCTATCGTGAGCACACTCACTTTCCTTTCCCTGTTGTCAATGACGTGTCCGATACAGTACCCACTATGAGCGATGCCCAGCGCCCGTATGTTTTCCCCGCGAGGGTTTACGAGTCGCACACACACGGCCGTTTGAGAACTCACCCTAATGTATCTCATGCTTATAATCGACACAGCTTGGGCGATTTGGCCCTATCATGGCGACAAGGCGGGATTTCTGTCACATGTGGAGTACCTGTAAGCACTGTTAATTTCGGTAGATTTGTGGGTGCAGAGGGGCGGAGTGAACTGAAAGTGGTATAGCGTACTCGACAACGAAAATCCAGTCAGACAGCCCATACAGTTACCTGCGGGTGCAACCTTGTGTCCTGTTTCGTGTGGGAGAATGGGGGAACACTCAGCCCAAGTCCCAGCCCGTCTCCCATTGAACCGTGTAAACTTGAAGTTTCGCTTTCGCAGGAAGGTCAATAATAGCACCTCTACGCCTCAAACTACGATCGTGGCTGGTAGTAGGTAGACTTGAGATGCCGCACTTTCGCAACCTTCGCCTCTTGGTAATCATCAGCTCTTCATAGCTGCTGCATAGATGACAGACATGTTGAACTTTGACACCAACCCTTTGCTTTGCGCCAATTTTGGTGACGGATACAGTTGGACCTGTAGCTCTCTTGCTGGTTCCCAGAGTTCGTGGTTTGTAGGTTTTATGTCGCATGTGGCGGGTTCGTGGATCACATAGTTTTTTTCCTTCATGGAACGCATAGGCTAGGGCCGCAGAACGACGTGCTGAACATGAACGTGAATCTACTGGTGACTGCTGAATGATTGCCAGGATCAAGTCGCCACCATGCAACCACTTGCAGCGGTCCAAGGTGCCGGTGACTTTGGAAGCGATAACTCAAGCAACATTTGAGGTGGTACCGGTGGTCTCAAGGTTAAGAAAAGAATGTCAGTGATCGAGCAAGAAAGCAGTAGTATAACCCACGATAATGCAGATACGATAGGGAAGTGCCAACCAGTTAGACACTAGCTCAGAGAGTCCGAGCACTCTCCGCGATGAGTGATGACTCATTATCCTGACCCAAAGGCCATTCACAAGTCATGAAGAGTCCGTCTCTTTCGCAGGTCGTTTCTGCAGATCATGCACATGGTCGGAGCTTCGATTTGAATAATAAATAATTTTCTTTACTAAACACTTAGCAAAACCAGAAGATTACTCAATGATGATTGCTGTAGAAGCACGTGACACTTGGCTTGTTATTTACCCTCAAGGATTTCAAGGAGGTTTCGCCCGGTCGCGTTCTTTATTTCCCGCAACTGTGACGATCTCTCGCCAGAGTGTATGGCAAACGTTAGCCAGCTCCAGCCAGCTCTTGCTCCCAAAGTTCAAACAAACTCTAGTGAGGCCCCGGAGAAGGATGCAAACGTATGTTTACCGAGCAGTTTGCCTCTCATTTCCTTTTCTGATTCCAGTCTTTTCAGTTTCTTGCGCTGCGCCTCCTAAACAAGCGTACTCGCCTAAGATTATCACCCGAACCGCTTGATTTAGCTTTATTTCCGGGCAAGGCTACCTTGTTCGCGATTGTGAATTCAAAAGGATGGTTTGCCGCAGTCACTCGAGATGCCAGTGGCGCATCAGGTACGGGGGAGATGTATTCAACGCACTCTTCAGTTGATTGATGGTTCTTTATATCTAGCTTTGATTCTCTCGCCACTCGCGGATCTGCGATCTGCACTTGCAGCAGCTTCAGCTGAGGACGAGCAGTCATACAGTCCTCAGAGACGCGTCCCAATCGGCGGAGCTCCCCCACATATTCTTACGGTTGCGTGCAATGACACCAGGGTACTACTGGCATTGGTGGATGGCTCCATCCATGTATATGCCTCCGACCAACTGTTTTCAACCGGGGACGGTCCCGTGCAGCCCATCCACGTGTTTGCAACAACATCCTCCGCAGCTCTTCTATGCATACAACCCAATCCGGGCGGTATTCCTGAGCTGGTGGCTGCTCTGAGGGATTGCACCAATACCCCAGGCGCGCTTGCAGTGGAGTTGTTCGATGTGCAGAAACTCGTCTCTTCAGGCGGTTGGATGGCTGGCAAATCACCCAGCACAACGCCAACTTCAAGTGCGTATGGTGTCCTTACAGCCTTGTTTCACACTAAATTGCCCACAGTCTCTTGGTCTCCGAAGGGCAAGCAGCTGGCACTTGGCCTCCAAAGTGGTGATATCGTCACTTTCAGTCCAACTGCTACAGCTACTCCGAAGTCTAGCATACCTCATCCCCCCTCGGCCAATAACATGAGTGTTATATCCGTGCATTGGCTTTCGACTTCGTCGTTCCACACAATATACGCTCGACCAGGGCAACTAACACCAGGCGTGGAACAAATTCATTTTCATACATCTTTGGATTCCAAAAGCAATTCTATGCGAGATATCAGGTTCAATAATCCGTATCTGCCTTTCCCGGGGCTTCGCCCACCCGGTGATTTTCTAGTTTGTCTCCGGGGCTGGGATCCATCGAAGGTGCTACTCTTCATCGGAGACAGCACGTCGTCGGACATCGGTTTGATTGGCAGTGTAGCCGACGATTCAGGGGAAAGTTGGCATAACCTCTCCTTGGAAGAGACGTCCACACCTAGCTTGCCATTAGACAAGGACCAAAACGACACCGTCCTGCTCGGAATGGGTGTAGACCTGACGAGTAGCGAATCATATCACCACTCGACGGCCTCGGGGGAAGCGCTTGAGCTGCCTGCTCACCCGATCATGTATGTTTATGCATCAGACGGGACGATACTCGGGTGGCACGTACTTAATGCTACGGGGGCACCCTATTCTGAAATGATTACGGCGTTGAATACGTCGACTTCTACGCCTAACGTGCTACCGGTACCCAGTAGCATGGTTCGTGAATTATCCTCGGATATGCAGACGACCCCTACCAATTCACCAACTACCTCTTCCCCAACGGAGGCCTCTGCAACCAAACCCCCCTCTACTGTTTTTGGTCAGCCACCCACGTTTGGTGGCCAGGGCTCGGCTTTTGGCACTCCAGGCTCTGCGTTCGGTCAACCGTCTGTCTTTGGCCAGACGCAGTCTGGATTCAGCCAGCAGCCCACTTCTGTGTTCGGCAAAACGCCTTCCTTCGGGCAGTCCACGACAACATCGGCCTTTGGATCGACATCTACTCCACTCTTTGGGCAATCCTCCACGTCTGCTTTCGGCTCCACTGCACCTAGTGGCGGGTTTGGTGCCTTTAGCTCTGCAGGGCCAGCCAAATTCGGTCAGGCAACATTCGGTTTTGGTGCTCCACCCCAAGCGACACCAACGCTACCTCCGTCGATGTCCGTCCCCGAAGAAAGTATGGCCGCAGATGACGCGCCGTCCTTCGGTGGATTTGGCCTTGGTGCGTCAAATTCTGAAGATGCTGATTCGAAACCGTCCATCTTCGGCAAAGCCAGCGTTCCTGTATCTTCGGGTCAACAGTCGACTGACGGTAGCTTGATTAAACCGGGAACCGGGTTTGGAGCGTTCGCTGGTTTCGATCAGAAAAGTCCATTCGCCAAACCTTCTGCCTTCCCCAGCACCCAGCAAGCCACCACGACATTTGGTACAAACGCATTTCAATCCAAACCCGAAAGCACCCCCTCGACTTCGCCGTTTGGTGCTTCGCCCTCATTCGGTACTGGCCAGTCAGCGTTCGGCCAGGCACCATCCACATCCACTTTCGGGCAGCCAACCTTTGGCCGATCCACTTTTGGTCAGTTCCAGACCGGTGCTTCGGCTTTCGGAAAACCATCTTTAGGAGCTGCTACCAACGCTGCTCCGCCGGCGACACCTGTCAGTACTAGTGCTGGTGGAGCATTCAGTGCGTTTGCATCCGGTGCCCAAAGCGCGTTTGGCGCGGCGGCGTCGAAGAGTGGTCCTTCAGCGAAGCCAGTTTGGGCTACGGACGATTCGTCCAAGCCTCCCGAGTCGAGTCCTTTAGGAGCAACAACAAATGTGTATGGAAAGCCCGCTGAGTCGCCTGATTCCAAGACACCTGCAATTCCATCGAAGACTGCAGACACGTCGACTACGCCATCACCGTTTACTATCCCCTCGGCTTTCCCCACGACTTCGCCATTTGTGGCTCGAGACTCTGTCGCGAGAGACGATGACAGCAGGTCCCCATCTCCGGCCCCGGTTCAACAGAAGGAGACTCCTTCTTCCTTTTTTTCGAGTTCCACTCCCGGTCCCACTACCGGCGCCTTCAGCAACTTACAGACGACGCGTTCTGCGTTTGTCAAACCAGCCTCCGGCTTTTTTGGTGCATTACCCAAAGATTCGCCTTTCTTTGCACCCAAGCCACCCGAGTCCAAGCCTGTGTCAGTCTTTGCTCTTTCAGCTACGCCGGGTACCCCAACCTCGACGCCTCCAAAAGCAACCTCCGCGCAACCTACTTTTGGGGCGTCCTCGGTGCCTGGCGGCGCATTTAAGAATGCACTCCCGGTAGAGGCCGCAACACCGTCCCAGCCGGCCCCCGCTTCTAGTGGTGGTGCTTTTAGTGCGTTCTCGAGCGGTGGCAGCGGTTTTGCAGCATTTTCGAGCGGCGGCGGTGGCTTTGCAACGCTCTCGTCAGGGGGAAGTAAATCATTCAGTGATCTTCTCCGTTCCACTGGAGAGGACAAGCCATCAGGCGCTAAACAATCTGAAGCTACACCTACGAAACCAGCCCAAGTGCCGCCGCAACCCCCTGTCTCGACTACTCCTGCCTCTGCACCTGCTAAAGAGTCACCCAAGCCACCGTCTACACCATTGGTGACCCCCAAACTCGAGGAGCAAGAGCCGGGGATTGTCGAGGATAAAGCAAGCGAGGCACCTGCTGAGCCCAAGGAGAAAGAAACAGAGAAGATTCTGATTCAAGAGCCATCCTCGGAATCGATATCGTCCTCCACGAGTTCGTCCTTTGTAAAAGTTTCGGTTGAAGAGGAGGGTGAAATTGTTGAGGAAGGAGCAACTGGCGCGGCCAAGTTGCAAGATGATGCAGAATCGTTCCTGTCCGACGTGCCATCAGAGTCTGAGGTGTCTGATGAGGAAGAGGAGGAGGAGGAGGAGGAGGATGAGGATGAGGATGAGGATGAGGATGAGGTGCAGTCAGGGACGTCTGACGAAGAAGAGACAGAGGAACAAGTGGAGGAAGGACCTGATCCCACGGAAGTTCCTTTACCTACAACGCCGACAATCACGAGGTCACCATCCACGACACCCAAGGCGGAACACCCCAAGATCACTGTCTCGGCCTCTCCGCCACCTCAGACGTCTTCGTCCTCTGGCGTTCTTCGGGTGTCGCCAGTCAGAGATCTCAGTACGACGCCTCCCGGCTCTCCTGTCAAGGATACTCTGTCAGCACCACTGCACATGCCGGTTCCCGCACTCAAAGCCTCTCCACCGTCGACCTCGCCTTTCGGTCTAGTACCTCGCCCAAATAACCGCCCCATACGCAGCTCCCCACTTGCAAATACACCCCTTGTCCTTGAGGGCGACGTGGAGAAACTTCCGCCTGCCTCCAGGTCCGCACCACCAGTAATGATTGTGCAGCCAGCTGCACCCAAAGTACCTTTTGGCCAATGGACTCCCCCCGCACCTGCACAATCAACGGAGGACGACTCGTCTCGCTCGAAGACGCCCCCACTCTTGTCGTTCCCCACCTCAGGAGAGAAACCTTCCGGGATTTTTGCACCTATACCTACTTCTGCTTCCGCGCCGTCAATGTTCGCTCCTGCAGAGAAAGTTGCGACCACGACAATCGCTCCCAGCCCTTCCGCTTCTCTGTTCACACTCCCAACTAGCCCCCCCGTATTCATGCCGAGCACTACAAAGCCAAGTTCTTTGAGTACACCTTCGAGGCCCGTAGAAGTCATTCTACCCACGACGAACGCCGCGCAACCATTCTTTGGTGGACAGACCAACGTGTTTGGTGCCAAGGTCGGACCTGCCATATCGCTACCAAGTCCACCTTCGCCGTTCGCATCTCCCATCCCATTGATTGCTCCCGGTCCTAGCTTCACGCCGCCGTTACCAAAGATACCGGCGCCAACCCCGTCACCGTCACCGACGCCAGAACAGGGCATGCAAGCAGAGTGTTCCCTCCTTCTGAGTACCCTCGGTAAGGAACTGGAAAATGTGGGTTTTTTCTCTTGGCACTGCAATTATTCATCTAATATTGGTAAATTGGTACTGTATAGCTCAAGCAGCTTGCGACAACGACCGCAGCAATGTCAATGGAACTTAAGAAGACTTCCGGCGTAATAAATCAAAAGGTTGATCTCGGCAATCCCCGCAAATGGAAGTTGGGTGATATCGAGGAGTATGGGAGAGTACTGGCGGATGTCCAGGTTGATGTTAAGGAACTCAAGTTGCAGCGGGTGTCCTTGCGCAAAGCTTTGAAGGAGTTGGACAGCAACATGCTGAAAGGTATGTTTTCTAGGAGGCATTCTTATCGACTCGGCCTGACAATTTCTAGTTAACACGAGGAAGGAGGAAATCATACGATTCAACAAGGCCAAGACGGATGCTGAGTTTGCAAGGATGCTCAAAATCCGGACACTTGCTCCGGAATATTCAGAAACCCAGTCACAGTTACGGAAGAACATACGGGTGAATTTGGAGCATTTGATGGGTGCTTGACCCTTAACTGACTTGACTCTTAGGCGATCAAGGATCGCGTACAGAAGCTTGAGGACCACTTACAGGCTTCGAAGAAGCGGATGAACGAATTCAGGACAGGCAGGCCCAGTATAAGGCAAGCGCTTCCCCAACAGCCGGATGTATCGCCTGGTTTTTAACTCTATTACAGACCACCCTCTCTGGATACTGTGAATCGAACATTCCGTAACATTGACATCATCGTCGATCAACGAAAACGAGAGGTATCTCAGCTACGGCGTCGCTTGGCGAAGCTGGAAATCTCGGGAGGTGTGGGTACTCGGGATCAGTTCGTTATATCATCATCGAAGCGACCTTTGAACGTAACCCCGAACGTTGCCATTACTACGGCAGCGGCGCTGAACGCGGAACGGTCTGCACAGAGGCTAAAGAAGGCAATGTTGGCTTCCAGAACCCAACCACTTCTGAACACGACGGCTACCGCTTCACCTATTCCGACGTCTTTCCAGACGCCACAGAAAGCTACGGTGGTCAAACCGGATGTAAAGACGCCAGACGTGAAAGTGCCTGAAGGCGTATTCATCCTACCAAACACTCCGATGAGTTTCCCTTCAGCGCTACCTGCGAGCTGGACACCGCCGCCACCCACAGAATTTGGGAGTCCCACGACGCATGACATCTCTCCATCACGTACCCGATGTGGGATCAAACACCACCAAAAACCGATCATGCTCAAGAAAAGTGCGAGCCCGGGTGGCTCGACGCAACCATTGCCGTTCGAGTGGAAGCCAGTGGAGCCTATCAAACCGGTGTCGTCGCTTCCGTTTGCTATACGTCCTGCGGGGTCGAGTTAGTGTTTCATCTTTTATCTAGTTGTTGGTTGGTTCTGTACATGTTGAATGTAAGTACTTGGGAGAATGCGAATGCAAATGTGTCGGCATCTGCGTACTAGTCGGCGACCCTCCGAGCCAATCCGCGTGACTTTGACTCGTCCTGATAAGCTTAGCTGGTACCCGACATGGAACATGGGTGCTTTCGATACATCCTTACTTATGCGCCGAGCACCAGTACTTGTCTCGAAGAGATCGATTGCCAATTGGTACTAATACCGGTAGATTCGTCATAGTAAAACAGGTAAATCAGAGACGACTCATCCGAATGTTACTCACCCGCAGTTGCTCAGTTATAAACCAGGTTTTATAACTTACTACACAGAGCCCAGTGCGAGGGAAAATCAATCGCCACCGCTGGCATCCGGGCCTGCTGAGCGCCCTGTAGGCTGTAGGTGTCAGGGCCATCATCCCAATGAGTTACCAAGATCAACTCCGTATCCAGTCCAAGGATTTGACATGATCTGGCTATCACTGGAAAAGCTTTTCAACAGGTTTGAATCACCCGCCATCACTAGCACTGAGTTCGAGTTGCTGGTCCTCGACGGAGTGATCTCGTACATTAGTTCCCACGATGATCATCAAGCTCTTCTCCGAGTTGTTGGTCACCACAAAATACTCCAAACTGGCCCTTTGGCCCCATGCACCGTGTCGAGTGACTTGCTTGCGATGCAGTAGGCTGGAGCTGTTACTCGTTTCGCGACAGCTCCCCAGGAATTGCATGGTCAGGCTTATATCGCCCGCCCACTATAATGCAACGACTCTCGCTTGCAGTCGTCCAGAGTCCGTGCCATACCAACGAGGTTATAACATGACACTGTAGAGACACTCGGAAGACAGCCTCTTTCTATTCTGCCAGCCGCCGCCTTGGCGGTGGAACGGTGTCTGTCAGCCGCATACGCATTCGCCAAGTATATAAACCGCCTTTACGTTGCCTCCCCCAAGTACACCGTTCAATCCATCATTATTCCTCCTTCGAGATGAACTCCACTCTACGTCTTTGGACCATCCTTTTATTTACAATATCTGCGGGTGCGATTCCTGCCGTCTCAAACCGAGCTCTCCGGATCCCCTTGCAGCGCCGCTCACTCAACGCGGTGAACCCCATGCCGGCCCACTCGAACACGAGCGAACGGTTCTTGGGCACCCAGAGAGTTGCACAGCTCATCAGCTACGCTCGCGAGTGTGTTTTCTGCTTCCTCGTCATTCGCCTCGCTCAACTTCTGGAGTAACGTACAGGAAGTACATGTATACCTTTGCGACATACGAGCGGAATACGGGTTCGCGCCATCCACTCGACACGCTGTCAAGATCCTCCTCGATCAGCCCATCAAAACGCGCAAGCAGCGGAACCGTTGCTCTTGGCAATCAGGGACAGGACGTATGGTTCGGTTACATCACGATCGGAACGCCATCTCAAAGCTTCGAAGGTAAGATGTCGCCCATTGGATTTGGATCGCTCGTCATCCTAATCTCTTCACGTTATAATAAGTGGTCCCCGACACGGGTAGCTCTGACGCGTGTGAGTATCTAGCATCTTAAATTAGCAAGGTTGGGTTTATCTTTCTCTTAGGGGTGATCGCCGCAAGCTCCCCTCTTCCCCACGGGCATCGCAGTTACGATGCTTCCAAGTCAAGCACTTCTCGGGATCTCCACTCTCCCTTTACCATAACATATGGTGAGGGAGAAGTCGCCGGAGACATAAACGAAGATACGATTAAAGTGGGTGGATACGAGGTAGATCTCACTCGTTGATGTTCGGACGGTGATTGACGTAACCCACTAGATCGCGAACCAAAAGTTTGGTGTTGCAGATGTTGTGTCACCAAACTTTTGGAGCTTTTTTGATTTTCCCGCGGATGGTATTGCTGGCTTTGGATTTCCGGAGATCTCGAGCATGGGGGGGAACACGCTAATGCAGAACTTGAACGAAAGCAGTCTACTACCTCAAAGGTTCTTCAGTTTCAAGCTCTCCACCAGCCCTGAAGAAAGCGAACTGACCATCGGTGGCGCGGACGAAGCTGCATTCGTGAACGACACGCTTGTATCTGTCCCAGTGACGCATGAGGGCTACTGGCAAGTTGACTTGGGAGGCATCAGTCGTTCCAACCACGCAGTTCCGGAGAGCGATGATGTAGCTGCCATCGTCGATACCGGTACCACGCTTATCCTCGTGTCAGAGGCCATTGCAGATAGCTACTATGCAGGCATTCCCGATGCAAAATGTGTGCCCGACGGCATGTGTACGGGTGCGTTGCGTCTATATGAAATCGTAGGACCACTTCATTCGACGTCCTGCAGTTCCATGCGATGTCATCGCTTCGACGACACCGACACTCACATTTGAAGGGAGAAAGTATCCGGTGTCTGTTGACGCATGGAACTTCGGTCCTGTTGATTCTGATTCAACAGATTGCATGACTGGCATGGCGATATTCGACTTTGGTATGTTCCTTTCGATGGACGTTGTCGGGATTGGAAACTCACCCGCGTTCACAGAGTTTGTGATCATCGGAGACGTCTTCTTGCAAAACGTATATACTATTTTCGATTTCGGGAATCCGCCTCAGGTCCACTTTGCGGACCTCGTTCAATAGCCCGACCTTCCCTCTTTTTTTAAAAAAAGCATTTTTCCAGAGAAGTCGTGATAATGACCAATGTTGAGAGTCAGGCGGCAACTCATTAGGTGGTCATTAATGTCATTTCCAGAACTGGCACTTCACCGGCACCCTTGCCCCCGAATGTTTCCATGGGTGCCTCGTCAATCTACTCTAGCACGATCTTTAAGAAAGCACTCGTCGCGCAACCGACGGCTCGACTGACACTGTTCACATGGGCTCTACAGATATGCCTTTGTCTGATTTGGCGAGCTCGGCATCAAACCAGTCCCATATATAGCCGACCTCCGAGTCGGTAAAACCGCTGACCGACATCAAATCTCTGGTAAGTTAGGTCACGGTGGCCCACACTTCTGGCGCCTATCTTGCGGTATGAGGACTCGGTCAAGAATTCTGATGTGAGGTGCAAGGAACAGGACGTTGAGAAGGACGAATTATTTTCTATTTCCGTGGTGGCTCTCTTCCTCGGCTCCGCCGTCTGCGAGCGCACAATATACCACGCCAAATAACAAGCTCGTTTCAATAATCACTATTTCCCTAATCTCTTGCAACGTTACCCCCCCTTTTTTTTTTCCTTTCATATTTGTCTCGCTTGTTTTCTTTTCCTTGTTGACTTGCATCATGACCTTGGCACGTATCTAGCGTCGTTTTTCGATGCTGTCATTCATTTGGCCCGATTATTCGATATCAATGTCCATATAAACATGGTCCAGTGTAGTATCTACATGTATTACATTGAATCATCTAGATCAATGTCTTACATCATGTGTACCTGAGCGAAAACACAACCGCGTCGGAAACGTGAATGAACACCTGATGGTGGTGAAGCCCGATTCTTCTTGATGCTGTTCCATTCTAAGTCTCACGATGTAGGTGAATGGAAAGTAACACACACCGTTAGTTGGACTCCCGCGGCTGAGGTTGGGATGGATTGGCTACTTGCTGCGTCCAATGGGACATGAGCTGATGTGACGAGGTCCACCATCACCAGAAAGAGACGCACTGGGTCTGCTTCCATTGTGTCCTTGTCCTCCACTACCAGAAGCATCTTTGTTCGGATACTTGGGAATAATGGTCTTGCTACGTGATTGATTCTGTAACGTGTTATGAGTCCCGGCATACAAATCCAAGGGACAACGAACCCCTGGCCTTCTAACGGTTTTTGCGACCGCTCGCTAGGATATATGTTCGACACACCACATTCGATTGTCCATCGAGGAAAAGCACTCACTCGCTTACGTTTACCTGCAGCCATCCACGAAGATCCCTGATTTGTGGCATCTGGTCTCACTGGGGAGTGGGAAGGAGATCGACGATCGGCGGGCTCGCGCGACTTACCAGAACGTCGATCTGGCTTATGCGAAGCCGGGCCCTTGATACCCTTTCTCTGTAGCCACTTTTTGAATGTCGAACAATCCTGGGGTGATTCGACAGTTTCGACAGTTCGTTCTGGACGTGTCTCTGAAGTGGAGGGCATGGGCACTTGGGCATCTGAGTGCGAGATACCATACAATGGGCCCGACGGCAGTGCCTCATCCTCAGGAGAAGGGGAGGAGGAGGCTAATGACTCCGGCAGCGTCAATGCGGAAACAAGATGAGAACGTAGCGATCACCAACCTCGTCATAAGCGAACTCGGGAGCTGGCGTGTTTGCAGGCACCTCAACCTATGCCATCGTGAGAACTCGCTTCGAAGAGAAACGAGCGAACTGATACCTCAAGAAGATCATCTCCGTCATCGTTGTGTCCCTCGGACTCAAGTGGACTGGATTTCGCAGGTGGTTCCTATTGTACGTACACAGTAACGGCGTCAGCGCAACTATTTTAGTGACGCGTTGACAAAATCCTACGGGTTCAGGATTAGGTGGATTGTTGTCGTGGCCGCTCGACGTCGATGGTTCCTTGTCTTGTACTTCCTCGCAAGTGGGTACCTACATAGTTTGTCGGCATGAGTGATACAATGGGCTTATCCAACATGCTGGGACTATAAATGCACAAATACTTACATTGAATGGACCGTACAAGTCTGGGAGAATCTTCCCGAGTTCACGAATAGCAAAATTTCCGTCCCATCGTCCAGTCACAAGATTGCTACTGTCCGGGGAGATGGCGATTGACAATAGCCGTGAGTCACTACCCTCGATGACAGGGCCAATCCGAGTCAGTGTCGGTGTGCCGAGGAACGAGATTGAATATGGTCCGATAAATTTGCCGTTGGCGGCGAGAGAGGGGATCTCACGGCTGCCGTATTCGATGATTTGCGATTCAGCAAGTAGCGACCTGGTGGACGTATTGAATGACCTGATTTTGTCGTCACCGGGTGCAGCAAAGATTTGCTGACCACCGCTTGACCACGCAAGTGGAGTGCCCAGCCAGCTGGGTATGTCGAGCTTGATGGCGACGAGCTTGTCACCGGTCTGACTGTCGAAAATGTCGATGGATTTCCCCGCGCAGGCAGTGGCGATACAGTCACCAGTTGGAGAGAATCGGATGCCCATGACAAGATCATCATGTTTGAGCGGGCCAACGAGTCTCTCTCTGCCCATTCGTAATGCTCCAAATGCTTGCGTCCGAGTAAGTCTCGGTGGCCGCAAACCTTGTCGAATCTGGGGAGACATCGACCGCATACACAAGATTTGTGCCCTCCACTTCGATAATATTTTCATGCATCTCTCCGTGCCACTGCAAGCTTGCCCCGTTGTCAGTCCCACGCTCTTGTTTGGTCTTACTGAAAAGTCAGTGTTGCTTTATCACTTCTCGGAGCAGCTACCCACCGGTATTCGTCGACGACATCTTCACCAATGGTATACAGTCGTTGGGCTGGAAGAGTGAAAGAACAGTGTATTTCGATTTACTCGTGCTGCGCAAAGTTGCCCCATAAACACGTTTTCTTGGTCTCAAATAGTCTGTCTGCCTCGTGTCCTGGGCATTTATTCTTACTCGCACCCCGAGTCCCTGGGAAGCACCAAAACTAGTTTTATCAACACGTCGTACCACGACGAGTAACCCAACGCTCTGATACAACCTTTTAGCCCGCTAAAGTTGGGCTCCGTCTCGTCGTCGTCCTATCCATGCCTGGAAGTGTTTTCTCTCGTCCAGGACTTACCCCGTCAAACCACCATAGATCCACCACCACAGTATCCATGGTGGCTCTTCGCCACAACCCACGCACGCAGGCCCAAACGCTCGAGCTCAGACACCCGACGCTTCCAGATTGGCCACTCTCGTACCGACCTACGTATCTGAATGTGCACCGCGGGCCATTCGTGGGCGTTGTACCGGCAGCATTGAAGTGGCCGTCGGACTGGGGAACATGTTGAGTTGCAAAGTATTTTCGACTATCGTTGCGCCGCCTGGCTATCACATATCCCTCCGACTCGGATCTAGTCTGGGCGTCGCTATTCAAATCCCTTTAGATAGACTCAGTGGTGACTTCCTGTCATCGTTCAGATCATTCCGGGCGTCCTATTCTTCTTCTTCACGCTCTTCTAGCCAGAATCGCCTCGTTGGTTAGTTGAAAAGAAACGATATGAAGATGCCGCCAAATCGCTCGCTTATATTGCGCGCGCTGACCCTGCCTCTTCCGCGGTCCAATTGACCCTCCTGGAGATCCGTGCAG